>JAGFPH010008758.1:0-32705 GCA_018207615.1 Philaenus spumarius
ACCTAATTTGGGGTTAGATTGAAATTGGTTGTGAATGCCTATATTTAAATCCAGTAAGACTATTATGTTTGTGAAAAATTTGATCGGCCATTTTACAGTTATCTTAATAATCCACTCTCTTAAACACAATAAAGATCATAATTTTAACATAATTTGTCTTGATAGAACCGAGAGAAGAAATATCTGTAACGCAATAAAAATGGCAATGCCCGAATAACAACACACCCCTTAAAGTTTTCTTTTAAAGATAACCTGCACACTATTTTGCAACAATTTGATTTTTATCCAACTATAGCCAATTGTTTCCATAAAGTACATTTAAAGATTCAATTGTGAGCGAGGCGTGAGAATTGAAATTTCGGGATGACATCCAAGTGACAAGAAAAGAAAGGAACGTACAGACTTCATTCACAGGATTACATCCGGAGACAAGATGTACAAGGGAGGGAGCATTGTTGTCGAACCAATCAGAATGTTGGACACGCCCACCGGCGAATACACTTTGAGCACCCAGTGATCATGTGTAACAGTGTAGTGTGTTCCCTAACCTGGAGGTGTGAGTGCGGCCCTAGATGTCAGTGCGCTGAAAACACGTTATACTTTTGTTGGGGAGTTGTTACGTTATATTTTAGTGAGTTTTAAAATATTAAAGGTTACGTTATTCGTACAATTTGTGTTGAATATTTATTGATAAAAAATGCGAATTTTTAATTAATTTATAATTATAATTAAACTGTTTTACATTTAACATTATTATGATTGATACGAAAACTCTTCAAATGAACTTCAATAAGTGATTTAGTAAGTTATAAGTTATCGGTTTTGATAAGATGTTAATTATTTAAATAATTTTAAAATGACGACGAATACGTTATCTCCTAACAGCTACGTATCCTCACCAGGATTAAGTGACACTTCTACAAGTAACCACACCGTTCTGCCGGACATGTCGCAATATCTCGCATCCTCCAATAAGTTCTCTCCTGTCGCCTTCTCCCCCGAACAAGTCAACTGTATCTGTCAGGCTTTACAAGAAGAAGGTAACGTCGAAAAGCTCGATCGTTTCCTGTGGGCATTACCGCCTCACCAGCGTCTCCGCGGTCACGAATCGGTCCTCCGTGCCCGCGCCGTCGTCGCCTTTCACAGAGGCGCTTTCCGCGAACTCTACGCCATACTGGAGAGTCAAAATTTCGATCTCAGATATCACACCATGCTACAGAAAATGTGGTTCGAAGCGCATTACGCAGAACAGAAGAAGGTACGCGATAGGGAATTAGGCGCTGTCGATAAATACAGACTTCGTAAAAAATATCCACTGCCGAAGACGATATGGGACGGTGAAGAGACTGTTTATTGTTTTAAAGAAAAGTCAAGAAACGCCTTGAAAGAGTGTTACGAAAAGAACAGGTATCCGACCCCGGACGAGAAAAGGAGTTTAGCCGAAAAAACAGGATTGACTTTGGTGCAAGTTAGTAATTGGTTCAAAAACAGAAGGCAGAGAGACAGAACTCCGCAACAAAGAAGGTAATTAGATATAACATGTACTTAAAACATAATTAATAAGCTCTCACAACTTAATCTATCCGAAAGTTTTGAAGACGAAATTAGAAAAGAAGAAACTTGTCCGTGCATTATAGCCTACAACATTTACAGATTTGTTCTTTGCACTAAACAAATACACGTACAAATATACCAAACATTACATAAAAACGAACATTTCATTGAAAAAAATTCATATTTGATACTATAACTACACAATTACATTATCTACAATTATATTATCTAATAATATTATAAAGAGGTAACATTTGTTTGCTTTTATGTAGGTGGTGGTCTCTGGAACTAGTGTACCGATTGAAAAAATAGTTTTACTACTAAAAAGCTACACTATCCCTGAGCAATATAGGCTATAATTCATTTTTATAAAAACATTTTTTATTTCAATATTTGTGAATTTATTCGGAAAAAATTCTTAGATTAATCTTAGACTGATGAACCAACACATGTATTTACATTTATTTACCATACCAACCAATTGAATAAAATAACAGATGAAACAGCTGTTTGCTCTAATATTTTCATTACAGCTGATTTCAAACTATGAAGCAATTATTTGTATTTCTCACTTTTAGGTTAGGTTTTTGTTAAAGTGTAGACCTGAGCCTTGCTGGTTCTTTTAGACTTTAGTATTACGCTTACCTGATTGACATATAAAATTCGCAGGGATAAAATACCCTAGCTTCTAAATAAAAATAATCTATTTTCTAATTTTGAATTATATAATACTAGGGGAAACCCCTGCGTGCTCCGCACGCCTAGCCCTTTTAAACCTTCTGCATACATAATCATGTTATGTTTTCCTTATAATAAAGGTGTAGGATTAACAATAAACCCAAAACTAAGATGGTAAATAATGTTAAATGTTTAAATCAAATTATTTCGTATGTTTTATAACAGCAGTTATAATAAGGTAAAACTGAGCAAGGCTCAGGTCTACACTTTAATAAAAACCTAACCTAAAAGTTAGAAATACAAATAATTGATTCAAAGTTTGAAGTCAGTTGTCAATGGAAATATTGAAGCAAACAGCTGCTTTATGTGTTATTTTATTCAATTGGTTGCTACGGTAATAAATGTAAATACATGTGTTGGTTCCTAAGTCTAGGCCTAACCAGAGATTTGTCCGACTAAATTTACAAATATTTAAATAAAAAATGTTTTTATTAAAATGAATTTTAGCCTATGTTACTCAGGGATAGTGTAGCTTTTTATTAGTAAAACTATTTTTTTCAATCGGTTCAGTAGTTCCAGAGATTACCCCCTACATACAAACAAACAAATTTTACCTCTTTATAATATTATTAGTATAGACGACCAAATTATTTGTATTTGCGTCATAAGTGGGAGTATGTAACTCTGATCTCACTGTAACTATAAATAGCCGGCAAACTCGTTATTTTCTACCCGGTAGAAAATAAGAAATCTTTCTAAGCGCCATTAATTTGTGGAAATAAATCAAAGTAGTCGTTTAAAAAAACTAGGCTTCCATCAAACTTCTCCGTCTATTAAAATACTTCTTCAACAAGAACTATTATTGTGTGCAACTCACTATTGATACACACCTCGGATTTTGTATATATTTACACTACCAACATTTTCTGTTTTTTTACTGCTTTGATTAATCTTTAACTGTTTGACCAATTTACGCTGAAACTATGGTTTTTAACAAAACGCACTTCGTTTCTAGAAAATGTATTAAATGCTCAAATAGTAAATTCTATATTATTAACTTATTGGTTAATTGATTTTCAGTTTCTAGAAAATATTTACCTGATCTCCAATCAACCTCTCATTAGTTTAAGATTATTTGGAGACAAGATGGCGGTTTTTGGACATATGAGAATGAATTTTGTTATTTTGAGGTTACCGTGTTTATATTTTGTTTTCATAGTTACACTAAGCCGTGAAGTTAGGCTAAACGCTTACTTTTAAATAGGACTATTGTATTTTTGAAATGAAACAGAATTATTGAGTAAATAAATATAAGTTAATGAGAATTTAATACTTGATTAAACGAATGAGCTGTAAACGAATGTTCTAATCACACTGATTTAAATAAAAACAAGGATCAAAAACAATAACTAAACAACTAAATTGTAAGTTATGTTTAATACGTTACCCTTATGTACATTTATATGACATAGTGAGTAGTGTTAAAACCCTCTGAGGATGATGACCATGTCATCGAAATGTACATAAGAGTAACGTATTAAACATAACTTACAATTTAGTAGTTTAGTTATTGTTTTTGTTCTTTGTTTTGTGGTTCAGGGTTTTTATTTAAATCAGTGTGATTTTGTCGCCACAGTGCTCTTTTATTTGTTGGATGTTCTAATAACTAATTAACCAATAACTTTAATGGCGAATTCAACTATTGAATAGTTGTTCGAAAAACCGGCCCTTTTAACGAACGAAACAAAATAACTTGGGCGAAAGATTAAATTGCCTAACGATTCTAGAAACCGACTCTCAGCCCTATTTGTGAAAGAGCACAATGCAACATAGTCTAAAGACAATTCTTAAATTCACCAGTAAAATTCCATCCAAATCGAATAGACGTCATTGAGTTAAATTATTGTAATAAACACAAATTGTCGTCTTTAAAATATATTATAGAATAACCTATGTCGGTAAATTATATAACTCAGTTCTCTAATAGCCTACTTAATTGTTACATAGTATTTTCAATTGTTATCATCAAGCTGTTTTCGTAGATGTTATGTTCTTGTTCAATGTTCTTTGACAACATAATTTTAAGTCCGAAAAGGATTTTCGGACAATAGGCGTCTGCGGTGTGACCCTCGGCACAAACAACCCAAAAGCTCGTCGCAAATCTCTTTCGAGATCTGAGTTTGTAGCAGAATGCTGTTGCGAAGGGTGTAGGCTAGTATACAAATATAAAATGAAAAATTATGTACCTTAGAAACTTCAAACCGACCTGATTTGTGGATACTTTCAATACATTTGTGTATTAATAAGTAGAATAGGTTAAATTCCTGCCCTTACTTGTGTTAAAATAAAGTGTTAAGAACTATTTTTACAGAAGCGAGAATAGAAACTGCACTTTAGCTTTCATGTTGCGTAATAGATCAAACGAAATTTAACTATTTTTATAAAATCTTACCCATATCTATCATCTATATTGTACTTTCTCACTATACTATAATTTAGAGAAAGTATAGTGACCGCAAAAAAATCGATGTTGAGATTTTTACGGAAGTATCCGTTTTGGGACCCCCTGAGTCCAAAAAAGTGGTTTGTACAAAATGTCTGTCTGTATGTCTGTAAGTCTGTATGTATGTCTGTATGTATACAAAGCTAGAGCGAAAACTATTCGATCGATTTCAAATAAATTTGGACCAGACATGTCAAGTAGGCCTGTATAGATGCACGAAAAACGGTTTTGAAAAACAACCCCCTTTTGGCAAAAAAAAAAACACCAAATCGATTATTATTTTTGTATGCAAAAACAGCATCTTTCTAAAAAAATCTCGATTAGCTAATAATAATAACAACGATTTTTGGGGTTTTTTTGGCCATAAAGGGGGTTGCTTTTCGAAATGTTTCAAAACCTTTTTTCGTGCATGTATAAAGGCCTAATTGACGTGTTTGGTTCGAAATCGATCAAATAGTTTTCTCTCTAGATAATAATAATAATATTTATTAGTTAATCTCCAACTTTAATAAAAAATCACCTCTCCTACCCCACCCTACAAGTCACAGTGAATCTGTTTAATAATTTAAATATGTTTGTGGGAAAGTATGAGCCAGTTCCTGGTACCGTTTATTTTAATTGTATGCCAACAAGTATTCAAATAGACATAAATTTTTCAATTTGTTACGTGTTATTTTGTTCAATCAAGAATATGTACATTTAAATTTTAATGGAATATCTCAATTTATTAATTTTAGGTATTTTAGCCTCTGGAATAGGGTGTACGCATACTAATTTAGGTACGTACCTTTTTGTAAGGTATCTTAAACGCAGATTTTAAGGTCTTTATAGGATCTATGTACGTTTTGTGTCATATTCAAGTATTGTACTATATTGCAAGTACGAATGTTAATAGGTACTGTGAGCCTGTGTTTGTTGTACATGTAATGGACATAATAAATATCGTGAAATATTTGTACATTTAAAAAATTCTTTTGCTTTTTTGTAAGATACTTGTAACAATGTAGGTATGTATGCAAGTATAGATTGTAAATAGGTTTGCGTGTGTGGATATAAAAAGAATAGAAGTCGAACTTTTTTGTAGATTTAAGTGTATACCTTCTAGTTGTGTGTACTGGGAACTCAGATGGCTATAGCTCAGTCAACGCTTTCTTTAAATTTTTCTGAAGCATGTATATAGCCTATATGTTTGAAAACTACACACACATAGGTTTTATTATCTAGACGTTTCCATTATTGATACTTATGTCATATTATTGTTTCTTATTTTGTAAGCAAGTTGTTTTTCTTTAATTTATATAAATTTATGTTTATTTCTTATAATTAAATTGAACTGGGAGGCCTGTCTCTTGATAGTGCCCAATGCATTCTCCCCTCCTTCTAAAAAATTAATGTAATTTTGATATGTAGGAACGAAAAATCAATAATGTGCCCCTTGTCAGCTTTCACAGAAAGTTATTAATTTGTGAAAAAAATTTAGGGCCTGTAACGAATTATTAAACAAATATATTTACGCTTACTAACTAATTTGCGCCGATAAGTTATCTTAATGAATAAAATAGGCAAAATAGATTTTATAAAATGTAATTTCAGTATTAAAAAATAACCATCTCATAAAATGAGGCTATGTACACATTTAATAGCTAAGGTAAAGGACAAATATAAATGTATACACAACTTACTAGGCCCAATAGTTGAAAAATAAGAACATAGTGTAGCATTTTATAAAAAAATAGCTGAAAATGGTAGTTCCAGCTACTAATTTAATTGTGTAGCCTTAATTTTCGACTGAATTAAATGTTGGTACCGACATTGTTTGAGATGAAAATTGTCTGATTTTGTATTAAACTAAGATATTTGAATTAAACTTAATACAAAATTTTTAAGAATATAGGAACTTGTTAAAACTGTATTACAAGCTATTTTATATTTTATAATAACCTATAAATCAATGTAACTGAACTGTGCTTAACAATTAATAAATTTTAAAACAAAACTGTATCTATACCTACAATTAGAATACACAGCTGATTGAAATGTTCAATATCGGTATAATATACAACTGTTTATCCTCACTTGTCTTTAAAGCTAGAGAACTGAAATTTTGTACATTTATTTCTTACAAGATACATAGAAAAAGTCAACTAGATTTTCATTTTGACGCGTGCTGCTCAGGGGTGAAATGTGTGCAACCCTTAAAACAATAAAAATGATGGTTATATTTTCCTGAAAGTTATTAAGCTGAAAATTTGTACATTTATTTCTTACAAGTCACATAGAAAAAGTATGATGGATTTACATGTTGTCGCGTGCCGCTGAGGGGTAAAACTATAGTAACAACCCCTATAAAAAAATGTTGATTGTTATACTTTTCTTAAAGCTGGAGAACTGAAAATTTTGCACTTATTAATTTTAAGTGTTTTATAGGAAATAAAATAAATAATAACACACGCAATTAAAATAGTTTCGTCTAATGGGTGAACTGGGGGGTAACAGTCCCTTTACCCATAAAAATAAATTGTTATACTTCCCATGATTGACACTTTTGTTTCATAAGTAGTAGCCTGTTTGCCGCGGGGGTAAACGAACGCGGGGGTCTGAGCCCTATTAGTTCTTTAATAAAATGAAACAACAAGGCAAAATTGGGCGCAACAATAAAATTTGGCTTGCGAATCTTGCAGAGGAATCCTCTGGATTAATTTATGTTTTCAAAACAATATCATTTTCAAAAAAAGCTTGATTTGTTAAAAAAGGGAAATATCCGCCTCAATGGGTTCTTAAAAATGTGCGAGATGAAAAATGACAGGTTGACAGTGGTATAATGTGACATTCCAAAACTGTACTGAAAATTAAATTAGTTGAACGTCTCTAAAGCTCCGAAGACGTTTTGCCCTAAGAATTTGCTGCCGAAGGAATGGAATCAACACGTGTGTGCGGTTAGCAAGCGGTGATTTGTCAAAACCTCCCCCGACCCCACCCTCTTGTAGAGTCAAGGGTCATGTTTAGTTGTGAGCATTATGACCTTGTCGTTTAACTAGCCTAGATAAAACATTCTCTAAATTAGTTTAACATTGAAAAAGTTATGTCTTGTTTCAACTATTAACTAATGAGTTTATAATATAAGGGCTGCTTATCGTTAAACTGATCACTGAAACTAGAACATGTCTATTAGGATTATGTTTATATATATAAAGGATTCCTTATAAATTCGCCATGTTGTTTTAACTAATTTGCTTCAATTTATTACAAAATAGTTAAATTTACGTCCGAATTATGAGGTCCATTTCTGGGAAAATTAAGCGTTAATTTTTGTACTTAAAACTGTTTGATATCATATACGTCCAGAATTCCTTCTAAAACAAAGTCTCGAAAAAATTTGTTTTAATATACTAACAAACGTTAACTTTAGAATCTATTTTTTTTAAATAAATTTTACTTTTAAGAAATTTAGTTTTTAGTATTTGGAATTATTTGAGTAAGTTGAGAGAATAAAAGTTATTTTCGAAAATATCAGACAAATAAGCTTACAGATTTTTTAAAAAACCCAACCATTTTCGTGTAAATTGGATTTGAAATTTGATTTTTTTATTGTTGTGATACTCTCTGGCACCCATGGTTAGGAGCTAAAACAATGATTTCAATTTAAAACAAGATGAAAAAATGGAACACTTTTTCGAGACTTCGGCTCGTGTTTTTTTTTTTTTTTTTTTTTTTAATAACTGACAAAATCGGGTTTTCCGTACCAAAACTTATAAAACGATATCCCACACTGTATTTAAAAAAAGTTGACCCCGACTTTTTAACTGTCAAAATTGGTTTTCCCATACCCAAAAATATATAAAACGATACCCCACACTGTATTTTCAAAATTTAACCCTTTGTTTTCAAAATGTTGACTAACAAAACGTGATCCCGACACGCTACGGCTCACGCTAGAAATCTCAAAAGCTTTTCAACTCTCCGCAATAAAAGAAGTTTTTTATGACGTGCATATAGCGTGTCGATAGGCAGACACACAAGAATTTTCGCAAGATTTTAATACTGCGACATTTTAATGCCAGTCGAAGTAGTTTAATTGAAACAACACGATTAGTGAAATCAAACTATAAAAGTACTCATTATAACCAACAATGCATTTAGGTCGGTTCGAGAGTTGTCAGTGAAAAACTCAAAAATGTAGTATAGTTCTGCATTAAACAGTTGCAAACTAGGCCTAGGCTATCATGTAATTTGTTCAAATTATGAGACACTTATTTTGTACATTACATCGTCTGTGGTTTGCCTGTAGTTTGGGTTATTAGCTAATTTCCATAGAAAATATGAGCTATTGTAGTGACCCTTATGGTGTGATCTAAGGTCAGGAGTACTAAATGAGCACTGATCATGGTCCCCTGAACACGTTTTGGATTGTCGTTAAAATTTGTATATATGTGTTCGCACTCTAACGGCCCCATTTTAAATCCGATTTAGTCCAAATTTGGGTGTCTAAAGCCGCGTTTACACCGGAGTTGTCAACATGTTGATGCAACTTGTTGGCAGTTTTAAGAAAATGTTGACAACTTTTGGATGTTGCCAACATGTTGACAACAAAAATATCGTTTCCCGTCGGTTGTCGGTAAAGATCAAAGAACATGTTGACGGACGCTAAAAGACATGCAACTTGTTGGCAACAAGTTGACAACTTTCCCCACTCTGCCTTCGCGCGCCAGACAGCGCGTCATTACTCCAGTTGTAGTCAAGGCAAAAACCCATTTTAACGTGTGTTTGTGTCAGGTTCAGTTGAAAGTTTACAATGGAAAGTGAAGGTGTCGAATGGTCGCGTGCAAAAATATCTGCACTAATCGAAATGTATAGGGAAAGAGAGGTTCTTTGGAACCCGAAAATTGCTACGTACAAAAACAAAAATTTAAAAACTATGCTTGGAGTTAGTTTAATATTCAATATTTAACCATTAAGTACCGGTACTACGACTTTATTTTGTCACACAACTACAACACGTCTCTCATGTGACAGTTTTTTAAAATCTAAAAAACTTATAATATTTTTGTTTAAAAAATGTTTTTGGTTAAACGTACACTATAAAAAAAACTTATCAATAAGTAGGATAAAATTTTGTATGTACATTTTCTAATGTACATGTATTAGTAATAATTTAACAAACTATACAAAATCTGTTAAAGTACACATAGGCCTAGGAATATATATAAATGCATAGGTATATACTGTATATCTATACTAATATTATAAAGAGGAAAAGTTTGTTTGTTTGTTTGTTTGTTTGTTTGTATGTAATGGGTAATCTCTGGCACTACTGAACCGATTGAAAAAATAGTTTTACTAATAAAAAGCTACACTATCCCTGAGTAACATAGGCTATATAATTCATTTCGTTAAAAACATTTTTTTATTTCAATATTTGTAAATTTAGTCATACAAAATTTTAGGGTTAGGCTTAGAATGATAAATCAACACATGTATTTACATTTATTACCATAGCAACCAATTGAATAAAATAACAGATAATATAGATGTTTGCTCCAATATTTCCATTAACAGCTGATTTCAAAATTTGAAGCAATTATTTTTGTACTTCTAGCTTTTAGGTTAGGGTTTTAAAATGTAGACCTGAGCCTTGCTGGTTTTTGTAACCATTATTATAACTGCTGTTATAAAATATAAAAAATAATTTGATTTGAACATTTAACATTATTTACCATCTTAGTTTTGAGGTTATTATTAATACTACATCTTTATTATAAGTAAAACAAAACATATGATTTTAGAAAGTTCCGTTGGGGGTTGGCGTGCGGAGCACGCAGGGGTCTCCCCTAGTTGTTTTAATAAACTTACTTGTTTAATTGATACAAAATATTTTTCAAGCAGTTTTGCTTATGAGAATGTAATAATTTTATTCAACATTTAAAGTTTTTTACATTGGAGTTGAGCATTTGTTACGAAAATAAAACGGATCTATACATTGAATTAAGTTTATTCTCACGTGATCAAATTATTGGCGCGAATCATTTTGTTGCCAACATGTTGTCAACTTGTTGCCAACTTGTTACCAACATGTTATCAACTTGTTGTCAACATGTTGGCAACATGTTGGCAATACATTTTGTTGCCAACATTTGGTGTAAACGCGGCTTAAGTCGCTCGGACGAGTTGGTTACCCAACAATATCCAACAACCGAAAGCATGTTTTTTGACAGGAAATAACTGTTTTTTTTACATTTTTTGTACTAGAATGAAATTTTGTTGGGGTTTATCTAATGTAGGATATTATTCTGCACAATTTATTTTTTTTACACGACCGCGTACCTAGCTAGCTTGGTTCCCCAAATCGATCAAAACCCGGTTCAAATCCACGTGGGAGCTTCTTCTGATCCGAGGCTGACGGCCGATTGAGTACGCTGCGAGCGAAGCGAAGCATAACCAAAGGCCGCAAGGTCGATGTGCAAACTCGCAAAGCGAAGGAGCGCGTTGTCGAAGCTGGAGGCTTAAGTGCAAACAAATGCTACTAATATATATTTTCTGCAGAAGGCAGCTATTCAGCGCCTTCGTGAGTAAATCAATTTCCCAAAAAGTTGGTTGAAACCCTAGAACATAAAAACATAATTAATTGTGGAAATTAATTAAATTGAGGTAATTTACTCTTGAAATTTTTATACTAATTTACTGTTTTAATGTATTTTTGTTTGAAATATTGAAATGGGTTAATTTTGAAGCGGATTATTTGATTAAACTGGTTGTATTACGTTAACTAGACGTAATTAAGGACCGTGTCAAGTGTGAAATCAATCGTTTCACACATTTAGAGGTACAAATTATTTAGTAAAAACACAAAATGGCGGCTAGTCGGAAAACGGAGCACGTCCTCCAATTATTTGAACTTTTATTATAAACTAGGGGAAAACCATGCGTGCTCCGCACGCCTACCCCGTTGGAACCTTCTATACACATAATCATGTTATGTTTTCTTTATAATAAAGGTGTAGGATTAATAATAGCCCCACAGCTAAGATGGTAAATAACGTTAAATGTCCAAATCAAATTATTTCGTATATTTTATAACAACAGCAGTTATAATAGTTAAAAGTACCAGCGAGTCTCAGGTCCACATTTTAATAAAAAACATAAACTAAAAGTTAGAAATACAAATAACTAGTAAGCCCCCGTGAAAAATCACAGGCAGATTAATTAGATTCACATAAGAAATACATAATTTAATTTATACAAAATACCATTTAAAAACAACACACTTTATCTATAGCCCAGTCGGTATAGGTTACAACTACCAGTAATTTGCAATACGGCTGATTTTTTTTTTTTTTATAACTACCTTAAAGTATGTAGATTAACATAAAAAAAGGTTTACCAGTCTATCGATTTCCCAAAGTCGAAAAAAAATCGATTATCATTTTTTTTCTCGATTATCCTTAATATTTCGAGATGGAATGAAGATAGAGAAAAATAAAAAATACCACCGTGTAGGGGAGGTATTTTTCAACAAAAAAGGTCAAATGTATTTATTTCGTCCGAGCAATGGTTTGTCTGGAAAAAATTCGATAATGCAGGTATGTATTTTGCAGCAGGGGAAATCACTAAAAGGGGACATCTTATTCATATATGAAGCATTGGCTCATTCTAAATTGGCCAAATTTTAATATATCGAATTGAAACTTGACATAGGAGTTAAAATATATATTTTAAACATTTATGCTGAGTCTCAGCTTGTTATCTTGAAAATTACCCGATCTAGAGCCACTTGACTTATCAATGGGTTTCTCGATTTTAGGAGTACCGGACCCACCAATTCATTTTAAACAGCTCCAGTTTAGAAACTTTTCAAAATATCAACCTGAAAGTTTTTTTACAAGTTAAATATATAGATAAAAACAAGATCAAGGAGTATAAACTTTTTTTATTATTTACTTTTAAAAGCACAAGTAACTTAAAAAAGTATAATTTTAGACCTTTTTAGATTTTTCATCAAAACGCTTGAGTTAATCGGCTGCAGATTAGTCAATTTTTTAAATATAGTTTTTAAAATAAGTATAGCAAAAAATATTGTGTTTTTAACTTCTGTACCAATTTTTAAATCGATATGTTCAAAAATGTCGAAAATGGAGTCGTTGAATCCAAAGGTGTTATAGTTAAAACGAGGTAGGTAAAAAAGAAGACTATTTTCAAACGCCTCGTTTTTAAAAATAACATGAAAAAAATCGTTCATACTTACTAAGAATATTTATAGTGGTGTACTCAACTTGTAAAACAAATTTGATGTTGATATTCCAAAAATTGACGAAACTGAAATAGATTGAAATTAGT
Source organism: Philaenus spumarius (assembly GCA_018207615.1). Classification (NCBI taxonomy): domain Eukaryota; kingdom Metazoa; phylum Arthropoda; class Insecta; order Hemiptera; family Aphrophoridae; genus Philaenus; species Philaenus spumarius. The sequence continues at coordinate 13,067 of JAGFPH010008758.1, forward strand.
TCGTGGGTCCGGTACTCCTAAAATCGATAATCGAAATCGACTCCTAGATCGGGTCATTTTCAATATAACAAGCTGAGACTCAGCATAAATGTTTAAAATATATATTTTAACTCCTATGTCAAGTTTAAATTCGATATATTAAAATTTGGCCAATTTAGAATGAGCCAACGCTTCATATATGAATAAGATGTCCCCTTTTAGTGATTTCCCCTGCTGCAAAATACATACCTGCATTATCGAATTTTTTCCAGACATACCATTGCTCGGACGAAATAAATACATATGACCTTTTTTGTTGAAAAATACCTCCCCTACACGGTGGTATTTTTTATTTTTCTCTATCTTCATCTTATCTCGAAATATTAAGGATAATCGAAAAAAAAATGATAATCGATTTTTTTTCGACTTTGGGAAATCGATACACTGGTAAACTTTTTTTACGTTATTCTACATACCTTAATGTACTTATAAAAAAAATCAGCCGTATTGTAAATTACTGGAACTTTTGGTCTAAATTGACCCCTACCGACTGGCCTACTAGGCCTATCTAACTACGCTGACGGGAATTTTTAACTCGGTAAATGTGTGCAATTATTAGTATTACAAAACTGTAGAAATATTTGCTAAAACTTTGTATTTATGTATGTTATTATATATTTAAAGAAAGTTAAAAATAGTACCTATCTTTTAATTGATTTTTATTTCATATTGATAGATCAAATCATTTAGAAGTTAATAGGCCTACTACAGTGAAGAAATTAATAATCGAATATATTATGTTTATGTTATATGAAGTTGTACGAATGTTTCCGAAGTTAAACGAATAGGTATTTCTTATTTAAATTTGTACAAACGAATATTTTGATGATAAAAGGTTGTATTTATAAACGTTTATAACCTCAAAGCAAATATTTAAAAAATATTATAACATACATTCTATAACTCATATTTCAAAAAATCAACTTCATAAGAAATTATAATAATTGAAGATGTAAACATAACTCCAAAGTATAATCTACAATGGGTTACAAATGATTGGTGAAATCAGCTGATATATTATATGCTACTCACGTACGTACGTACACTCGCTTTTATAGGAGTGTATTGCTTCAAAGTTTGAAATCAGCTGTTAATGGAAATATTAGAGCAAACAGCGGTTTTATCTCTTATTTTATCCAATTGGTTGCTATGGTAAAAATGTAAATACATGTATTGGCTCATCAGTCTAGGCCTAACCTAAGAATTTTTTCCGACTAAATTTACAAATATTGAAATAAAAAATGTTTTGATCAAAATGAATTATAGCCTATGTTGCTCAGGGATAGTATAGCTTTTTATTAGTAAAACTATTTTTTCAATCGGTTCAGTAGTTCCAGAGATTACCCCCTACATACAAACAAACAAATTTTACCATTTTATAATATTAGTATGGATAGATATAGATGATGCAACAAACATTTAGGTGAAATATTAGTCCACTTTTTGAAACAACTTGTATAAAATGCGATTTCTAAGCAAGGAAACGCGTTTGCATTGCATAACTGAGAGTAGGCCTACTTGAAGGAAGAAAAACAAAACGGAACTACATAGTTTAAAAAGGTATACTATTTTGTAGATTTGAAATGTTCGTCCTCCATATCGAATAGAACTTAATTTGTTTAAGCAGTTTTTCGACGAATGTCATAGTTTTCGAGTACACTCATTTAAAATATGCAATCATGGAACTGCGTATAAGCAATAAACACGGAATAAAAAGCACCGACGGAACTTTTCTACAGAAAACATCTAGTAATGAACTTTGGAGAGAAATAGTAAGAATGATGATAGGCCTAATAATAAACAGTAACCGACAGTCAACAATACCACTACAAATTAGGTTGTCTTGGTTGATAAACGCTTAACTTCGGCGGCACATGTTGATTATTTAAATTAGAAATTGAATCTATGTTTTTAGGAATTCAAATGAAATATTATATATTTTTGAAGTACGACAGTTGTACTTTGTATACTGCAAAACTTACCTGGGGAGGGGGGGGGGAAGACATCCATCTGGCAAGCTGTGTGTCCATTTTAATGTAATTAATATTAGACAACTTTTTATAAAAACTTATAACATTCTTAAATAAAAACTCAAATTTTCCCATTTCGAATCATTCGCATTTTGCACGCCATTCTCACTCAGTATGTATAAGAACAGAAAATCTTCTATCTTCTATATATATAGAAATGAATTGCTGTTCGTTAGTCTCGCTAAACTCGAGAACGGCTGGACCGATTTGGCTATTTTTGGTCTTAAAATGTTTGTAGTAGTTCTCAGAAGGTTTATACGTAAAGAAAAGTTTGAAAAGTTTCAAATTTGGAATAAACTGAACAGCATTTATTGTATGAACTCAAAACCAAAGCTCACAAAAACAGCTGTTCGTATAAAAAGCTTATGTTTGTTTACATGTATTACCATAGCAACATTACTTAGCAAATTTATAATCACTTTAATACTCTTCAAAACCAACAGCTTTTTAAGGTTAGATTGAAAAACTATAGACAAACACAAATAAAAATGCTTTCAGAATTATAATTCAACTCAAACATTGGTTATTAAATATCTATATAGGCCTACTTAGAGATATGCTGCTTAAAATATTGTTTATATAAAATATATCATAACTATGAAGTTTTTAATACTTTTCAAAACATATTTTCGCTATCAATAATAATAATAACAAACAAATTATTTGACACCATGCATAACCATAAACATACACGAGTTTAAACATATTTTATTGAAAACTAAACAAACCATCTGAATTAAACTAAATGCCATTAAAATATCACATTCGTAGCTTTATTTTGATATATACTGTATATTGTATATTTAAATACTAAACAATATATATCTTATACTAATTAGACATTTAAATTTAAAATTACAAACTCTATTTGAACCAGTTTGTTACATCCTAAATTAACGCGGATGTTACAAAGTGATTCAAATATCTTTTCTACGACCCCTAGCTAATTTAAACCCTCGCTAAGAAAGGGTTAAAAGAAATTCAAAATTTTAGGGTGGTTTGGGGAGGGTGGTCAAAGTTACTAAAAATCCCTATAAGAACGAATTGGAATGACATTTGGTACGTAGCTTCCTCTAAGGCCGTAGGTGCTTGCAACATTGTCAATGAAATTAAGTGAAAGTCAAAATTAGTAAAAACTATAAATTAAAACGATATATTTAAGGCTTTTTCATGTTAGATAGTAGTTTACAGGAATACAATTTTCAGTGCTTTCCTAAATAGCGTAGACTTTTTTTCATGACCACAGTAGGATACGCACAGGTATTCAACGAACACTTAAAAAGAATTACAATTACGTCAAAAAGACTGAAAATACCAACAACCACGGGCAACGCCGTACGGGTCAGCTAGTACTTCATAGATATGTATTCAATATTAATTAATTTTTCATATCACAGATCCTTTTCCGTAATGTTACAAGAAACCTGTGATTATTTAAAAAAAATAAGCGAAGGCCTATAAAAATCAAGTTTCTTTATGGTTAGGGGAGTAGGGAAGAATTTTCATGAGTCCGTCATTTCGTTGGAGTATGCATAGTTGTGTTAATGTTTTTTTTATTTATTTCCCACTCTACTTCTGAATTTTTGTAATAGTTATTTGTGTCTTAAGGGAGGCAAATTTAATGTTACCGCACTAGCGTAGGCAGGGTACACAAACAATTTTTCCTCCAGCTACAGTTCTAGAAAATAATTTGCATTTTACTATGGAAGAAATTAAAACATGGATATTCATATTTACAAAAACAATTGAGGTAATGCCAAGAATACACAGACACGCAAGTTGTTGTTTCGGCAATTGTTTTACTAACATTTATATTATTTAGCGGGCGGAAAGCTACCCATATAAAAAGCATTAAGAATACTTTTCAGCCCGCCTATGATAAGTTGTTCTTTCTACCCTATTATTTATCAGTTCGTTAATCAGCTGGTGCCTAAATCGTTTGTTGGCAACTAGGACAATATTTTACTTCAACTATGGGAAGCACCACAAAATTCTGCTGCGAACAATTTTTATTACTTTTTTCAACATTTTAGTTCAAACATTAATATTATAAGCAACAAGTTTGGCATTCATTAGATTTAAGGGTATTATTAATTGTGAAAATGAAGTAATCTTGTATTTTATTCTTGAACCAGCTGGCCCGATCCGGCTTTGCACGGATAGACAAATTAAAGTTAAATGTAGGCCTATATTAACAAAAAATAAACGGTACTGTACCAGGAACTGGCACATACTTTCTCACAAACATATTAAAATTACTAAACAGATTCACTGTGACTTGTAGGGTGGGGTAGGAGAGTTTTTTTATTAAAGTTGGAGATTAACTAATAAATATTATTATTATTATCTAGAGAGAAAACCATTCGATAGATTTCGAACAAATTTGCACCAAACACGTCAATTAGGTCTTTATAAATACACGTAAAAAGGATTTGAAAAATTTTGAAAAAAAACATTCTTTATGACCAAAAAACCCCCAAAAGTCTGTTATTATTATTATTATTATTAGCTAAACGAGAATTTTTAGAAAGATGCGGGTTTTTGCATATGGTAGGGCACATTAAAGGCTACAAATAAGCAAAATTTTATCAAAATCGTTAGAGCCGTTTTTTTATAAAAAAATAATAACTGATTTTTTGGGGGTTTTTTGGCCAAAAATGGAGTTGTTTTTCAAAATGTTTCAAAACCCTTTTTCGTGCATCTATACAGGCCTACTGGACATGTCTGGTGCAAATTTGGTAGAAATCGATCGAATAGTTTTCTCTCTAGCTTTGTATACTTTTATTAAAGTTGGAGATTAACTAATAAATATTATTATTATTATCTAGAGAGAAAACTATTCGATCGATTTCGAACAAATTTGCACCAAACACGTCAATTAGGTCTTCATAGATGCACGTAAAAAGGTTTTGAAAAATTTTGAAAAACAACTCCCTTTATGCCCAAAAAATCCCAAAACATCTGTTATTATTATTATTATTAGCTAAACGATAATTTTTAGAAAGATGCGGGTTTTTTTCATATGGTAGGGTACATTAAAGGCTACAAATAAGCCAAATTTTATCAAAATCGTTAAAGCAGTTTTTTTATAAAAAAATAATAACTGATTTTTTGGGGGGGTTTTGGCCAAAAATGGGGTTGTTTTTCAAAATGTTTCAAAACCCTTTTTCGTGCATCTATACAGGCCTACTGGACATGTCTGGTGCAAATTTGGTTGAAATCGATGGAATAGTTTTCGCTCTAGCTTTGTATACATACAGACATACAGACATACAGACATACAGACATACATACAGACATACAGACAGACATTTTGTAAAAACCACTTTTTTGGACTCAGGGGGTCCCAAAACGGATATTTCCACAAAAATCTCAACATCGATTTTTTTTGCGATCACTATACCGTACTTTCTCTATACTATAGTATAGTGAGAAAGTAATATATTATATCAATAAACACTATGTATTTCTTATGGGGATTTTTAGTAACTTTAACCCCCCCAAACCTCCCCAAAAATTTCGAATTTTTTTAAACCTTTTCTTAGCTAGTACCTACGGCCTAGAGGAAGCTACATACCGAATTTCATTCCAATCCGTTCAGTAGTTCTAGAGAAATCGTGATTTAGTAACTTTGACCCCCCCCCAAACCCCCCTAAAATTTAGATTTTTTTTAAAACCTTTCTTAGTGAGCACCTACGGGCCCTAGAGGAAGCTACATACCAAATTTCATTCAAATCCGTTCAGTAGTTTTAGAGAAATCGTGATTTAGTAACTTTGACACCCCAAACCTCCCCTAAAATTTCGATTTTTTTTTTAACCCTTTCTTAGCTAGTACTTACGGCCTAGAGGAAGCTACATACCAAATTTCATTCCGATCCGTTCAGAAGTTTTAGAGAAATCGTGATTTAGTAACTTTGACACCCCAAACCTCCCCTAAAATTTCGAATTTTTTTAAACCCTTTCTTAGCTAGTACCTACGGCCTAGAGGAAGCTACATACCAAATTTCATTCCAATCCGTTCAGAAATTTTAGAGAAATCGTGATTTAGTAACTTTGACACCCCAAACCCCCCTCGTACTTCCACAATTTTTAGGTTTTAAAATCAAAATTTTGCAAAATCAAAATCCTTTCGTGCGTCTATGACCCCATAGTAGGCTATAGAGAAAGTATAGTGATCGCAACAAAATCTATGTTGAGATTTTTGTGGAAATATCCGTTTTGGGACCCCCTGAGTCCAAAACAGTGGTTTTTACAAAATATCTGTCTGTATTTTTGTTTGTATGTCTTACGTCTGTCAGAAAGAAAACTATTCGATCGATTTCGAACAAATTTGCACCAAACATGTCAATTAGGCCTGTATAGATCCACAAAAAAAGGTTTTGAAAAACAGCCCCCTTTTTGGCCAAAATCCCTAAATAAAATCTGATATTATTTTTTTATAAAAAAACGGCTTTAACGATTTTGATACAATTTGGCTTATTCGTAGCCCTTAATGTACTCTACCATATGCAAAAAAACCTCATCTTTCTACAAATTCTCGTTTAGCTAATAATAATAATAACTGATTTTTGGGGTTTTTTGGCCAAAAAGAGGGTTGTTTTTCAAAATCTTTTTTCGTGCATCTATACAGGCCTAATTGACAGGTTTGGTGCAAATTTGTTCGAAATCGATCTAATAGTTTTCTAATAATAATAATAATAATATTTATGAGTTACTCTCCTATTTTAATATATCCCCTATATATACAATTATGAAGTCACAGTGAATCTGTTTAATAATTTAAATATGTTTGTGAGAAAGTATGTGCCAGTTTCTGGTACCGTTTATTTGTTCTATTTTGATTCTATGTCAGTCAATTAGTCTGGACAAAGCCTTTATAGGCCTATATTGATTAGGTTCAAAAAGACGTTAGCTAGCTAAAGTGAATAAATTATTTGTTTTATGTCAAGTCTTGTCAAAGATATAGGTGTCTACTGCCAAATATAGTCAATAAATGAAATATGTCTTTACATTACAAAATAAAATTACATTATAACTTTGAAGACTTAATGTACTATAATAACAAATCGCTTGGTCAGTAAGTAGGAGATGCCGAGATGCCATTAGAAAGAAACAATTAAAAACTCGTGTTAATTTGAAAGTGCAATATTTATGATTTTTTACAGATTTTTAGAGGTTAGAAAACTACTGGGATAACTTTGGACGACATCGTGGAAATCAGAAAAAGAAGATGATAATGTTTTAGTTGTGATAGGAACTAATGCATCTGTTTAAAAAAAACAGGAAGTATCATACTGCAAAGTGTACGGTGAAAAACAATACTGTTCGGAATAAAATCTTAATTATTGTTTTACGATTTGAAAAGAAAATGAAAAATCAATCCTTTCTTCACTTTTAAAACGATTACAATGTGCAATAAGACACGTGGCGCTTGAAAATCAGCAGAAAATTATTCTGGATGCAGAAATATGTAAACTGCGAAGATCTATAACAATGCATTCAAGATGTTCTCACAGCTGATTCCTGCTGACGCGAGATACTCCAGAGTATTTAACAGCTGATACCGCAGACGTTAAGGTGAACAGCCACTGACCATATGTCTACGCACAATTCCAAGAATTTTATTGATAATGAAACATGATAGTTGCGCGTTGTAGGCATGTGTATGGTCTGCCTAGGAACACAGATTCCAAACTATTTTTTTTTAAATTAGGAGTCGGGACCTGTGTTTATTTCTTACATAATATATAAGTGGTAAATTTTGTTTGTTTATATGTAGGTGTAATCTCTGGAACTACTGAACCGATTGAAAAAAGATCTTTACTAATAAAAAGCTACACTATCCCTGAATAACATAGGCTACAATTCATTTTGATGAAAACATTTTTTATTTAAATATTTGTAAATTTAGTCGGAAAAATGTTTAGGTTAGGCCTAGACTGATAAACTAACACATGTATTTACATTTATTACCAAAGCAACAAATTGAATACAATAACATATAAAACAGCTGTTCACTCTAATATTTCCATTAACAGCTGATTTCAAACTTTGAAGCAATTATTTGTATTTCTAAGTTTTAGATTAGGTTTTTTTTAAAGTGTAGACCTGAGCCTTGCTGGTTCTTTTAACCATTATTATAACTGCTGTTATAAAATATAAGAAATAATTTGATTTGAACTTTTAACATTATTTACCATCTTAGTTTTAAGGTTATTATTAATCCTACACCTTTATTATAAATAAAACATAACATATGTTTTAGAAGGGTCCATTGGGGGTTGGCATGCGGAGTACGCAGGGGTCTCCCCTAGTAATATTATAAAGAGGTAAAGTTTTTTTTTTTTGTATGTAGGGGGTAATCTCTGGCACTACTGAACCGATTGGAAAAATAGTTTTTCTAATAAAAAGCTGCACTATCCCTGAATAACATAGGCTATAACTCATTTTGATAAAAACTTTTTTTATTTCAATATTTGTAAATTTAGTAGAAAAAAATTCTTAGGTTAGGCCTAGAATGATTTAAACCAACACATGTATTTACATTTATTAACATAGCAACCAATTGAATAAAATAAACAGATAACAAAATAGCTGTTTGCTCCAATATTTCCATTAACAGCTGATTTCAAAATTTGAAGCATTTATTTTTGTATTTCTAGCTTTTAGGTTAGTGTTTTAAAGTGTAGACCTGAGCCTTGCTGGTTCTTTTAACCATCATTATAACTGCTGTTATATATAAGAAACAATATAATTTGAACGTTTAACATTATTTACCATCTTAGTTTTGAGGTTATTATTAATCCTACTCCTTTATTGCAAATAAAACATACCATATGTTTTCATAAGGTTGCATTGGGGGTTGGCGTGCGGAGCACGCAGGGGTCTCCCCTAGTAGATTGATTTATAAATCAGCACTGTACAAGATGCACTTAATGATGATTCCTTTTTATAAGAGGGTAGAAGAATTGGGCAAGTCTTGCATATGCTTGATTGAGTTTTACATTTAAATGAGTGTCCAATTTAATTTTTTGTTAAGATATACTCCTAAATATTTAATACAACTATCTGACGGATTCCAGTTTAATGAAGTATTGCAATTTTTGGAGGATCAAAGTACTTTCTCAGAGAAAACATTTACACAAATGTGCTAGCTTTATTTACATTCTGGTTTACGTCTTCTAATCAGCTGTTTAATTATTGTTTATCCACTAAACAATAAATTGTTTTAACTCTTTTTGAAACACAAAAATCTTCATGTTTCTTAGCACGAGAATTGTATTTTGCTGGCTATTGAAAATCCAATTAAAACAAAAATCAAGTATTTTTTTAATCGATTTTTTAAAACTTTTTAATAAATGACTTAACTGGTATTCATTAATTTCTTTGTACACCGTAATCATTATTGTAAATTAATTGTAGCCTACTCTTGTGATATTTATAACTATTGTTTGCAAATAGAGAAAATAAAAATAAGACCACCATCGTACAAGTGATTACAAGCAATAATGCAATAGCAAGAAGCCAACCTTCTCAAGGCTGAATTCGCTCACTGATTACAATGCATTTATTTAAGCTCTTACAAATCGCAACAAATCTATGGTGTTTTTATTATGAGTAGTAGCGCAGAAACAGTGTTTGGTTATCACTGGTAATTCTTTTATCAACTAATATCGGACATTTACAAAAGTTATAGGAAATTTAATTTTCAAGATTTTCTCAAAAATGTGAAAAATGTTTTAATCAAAAACTATTTCCAACTCGAAAATAATTTATATAAAATTCTGCAGATATAAAGTGCCCGGTTTTACAATTAAGACGCTTCTTCCTACTGTATTGTATAACAAATTGCGTTCCAAATATAGAAGGGGTTCAGCCGTGTGCAGTACTGTATTCCAGTTTAATAGTTTGCAGACTACAGCATTGCAGGGCTATAGAATAGAATGTATTCTATAGTCCACTGCATTGTAGGAAGACAGTAAAACATATGCATACAAGTTTAGTATTACCTTTAAAATGTGTTTTATACCTACCATGTCAATATTACGACGTAACCATTTAACAGAGATAAACATTTATTTTAATAATCTATATATAAAAGCGAAATACCACTCACTCACTCACTCATCACGATTTATCAAAAACTACCGAACGGATTGAAATGAAATTTGATATGTAGCTTCCTCTAGGGCCTTAGGTGCTCACCAAGAAAGGGTTTGGGAAAAATCGAAATTTTAGGGGGGGGGTGGGTTTGGGGGAATCAAAGTTATTAAAAACCAATTTCTTCAAAACTAACAAACGGATTGGAATGAAATTTGGTATGTAGCTTCCTCTAGGGCCATAGGTGCTCACTAAGAAAGGGTATGAAAAATTTCGAAATTTTAGGAGGGGTTTGGGGGGATCAAAGTTACTAAAATCATAATTTCAGATATTTTATTATTATGACAATAGTGCTTTTATTATTTAAGATCTATACATATAAAAGCCAAATACCACTCACTGACTGAACACTTAAAAAGAATACAATTACGTTAAAAAGACTGAAAATACCAACCACCACGGGCAACGCCGTACGAGTCAGCTAGTGTTATATATAATTTTAGTCATGTTATACGAAAACAGTTGCATTCAATATCAAAAAACCCGTAAGCAGCACTGCCGCATTACTAAGCCGAATTTTCTTATCAGGGAATAACTAGTATTTTATAGTGAGAGTTTACTATGAGTTTTGTTCCTTGTTCCGGAAACTGTTCCAAATAAACCTTTGCACAGGATTATAGTAAATTTAATTGCCTTTCGAATGATATAGCTCATAAATTGCACTGGGGTTTATTAGTGGAAGAAATTGCTTAATTACCTTATATTGATAATGAAAAATCATTTATCAGGAGCTTCCTATCAATTTTGATCCTTGTTCCGGAAACTGTACCTGAATTACCTCTGCACAGGATTGTACTAAATTGAATTATCTTTCGAACGATATAGTTCAAAAATTGCACACGGGCTGTTGAGTGGGAGAAATTGCGCAAAAACCTGATATGAATAATGAAAAAACCATTTATCGGGAGATTCCTATCAATTTTGTTCCTTGTTCCGGGGACTGTACCTGAATTACTTTTGCACAGGATTTTAGTACATTTAATTACTTTTCGAACGATATAGCTCAAAAATTGCACACGGGCTTATGAGTGGAAGAAATCGCGCAAAAACATGACATTTATAATGAAATAATCATTTATCGGGAGTTTTCTATCAATTTTGTTCCTTGTTCCGGGCACTGTACCTGAAATACCTTTGCACAGAATTGTAGGAAATTTAATTACCTTTCGAACGATATAGCTCAAAAATTGCACACGGGCTTATGAAAGGGAGAAATTGCGCAAAAACCTGACATGGATAATGAAAAAATCATTTATCGGGAGTTTCCTATCAATTTTGTTTCTTGTTCCGGGGACTGTACCTGAATTACTTTTACACAGGATTGTAGTACATTTAATTACCTTTCGAACGATATAGCTCAAAATCTGCACAAGGGCTTATGGGTGGGAGTAATAATGCAATTTCCTCGCTCTAACTTTGCCATTTTGGTTTGAATCAAACAAGCCGCCATTTTGTGTAAAATCTAAAAATGAAAATATCAGTGTCTGGGACATTGTACAAGGACCCTTCCACTAAAATTTCATTTATTTTGAAGCATAGTTACTACCATTTTATCAAGGTGGGAAAAACCCATATACTAATATACCCTTAAATCCCTACCCAAAAACGATTAATCTTTATAACTCCTCCATTTTGAATCCGATCGAAAAACAAAAAAAGTGTATCTGAAGAATCCTACTAGGACCCTTTCACCAAAAAATCAGCAATTTTGAAGCATATTTACTACCACTTATCGATCCGGGAATAAAACAAATATATATATATATAAAGTCATTTTCAAATTGGGTCGAGTGTAATAGCTCTTATTTTCTTCAAAAATTGGGCTAATAACTGTTTCCATCAAAATTATGTTCCGTTCTCGAATCGTCGAAACTCGGTAACTGAAACGAATCTGTAAAATAAATTACTTAACAAAGTAATTAATAAACCAAGATATTATTTTTAAAAATTTGATTGTTGGTCACTCGCATATACAATTTGAACCTGGTAAATAAAATTGCATGAAAAGTGAGCTCTTACTGTCGGTATATTATATACCAATCTAAAATAAGGCCACAAGTTGGTGGAAAAAATACTGAAATTTACAAATAATTCAAAAGAATGTATAGGCCTATAAACAATAAAGACTATTCTATACACTAAACACTAAACATGTTTGAATTGGGTATATAAGTGTAACAGATTGTGTCCTACATCATAAGCTTATTCTATAAACCTCGGTGCTATGTTTTCTGGCGGATGAATCGGATTTTACTGAAAAATGTTTAATGCTCAAAATACTAAGTACACGAAACATAATCAGTATATAATTATGGTACTTACGTCCGTCTTGTGATTAATGTAACTTAATAAAGTTACGCGTTTCGGAAACTATGTTCCATCTTCAGAATATTCACCCGAGAGAGTTCGTCAATACATTAAGATAGTTCATGTTTGTAATTGATATGTATGTGCGTGTGTTTTAGTATCTTAATGTATTGACGAACTCTCACGGGCGAATATTCCGAAGATGGAACATAGTTTCCGAAACGCGTAACTTTATTAAGTTACATTAAGTCACAAGACGGACGTAAGTACCATAATTATATTATCTATGTGATTTGGATACTTATACTCAAAAATGAGTTTAAATAACCTTAAAATAATCAATACGTTTAAATTAAACTGTACAATATCTTCAATTGTAGGAATTGTCCCAAGAGTAGAGGAAAATAGGGGCGTTGTGTTTAGCTTCAACGTATACCGCAGTCAAAAAACATACCTCTGTCGATTCACTGGCAATACACTATCGTTTCTTTTAAAGGTGTAAATAGTATATTACTCGAATACTTTTAGAATTGGCCTAATATAATAAAATAAAATAATTGTATATTCCAATAAACATTATTTACTAGTACATAACCCATCACTAATCAGTCAAACTTATGAGCTTGTATATCTAAAGAGATGGTGCAGTAAATTGTATTTGATTTAATAATTTTCATTATTGGTGATTGAGTTGTTTTGAATCGTAAATTTATATTTACTAGCTTTCATCAACCTGGTGACAAACAAAAGAATACAAAACTTAAAACGTTATATACAGAATGATTAAATTAAGATATTTTAAACTGAAAAACCAGGACCGCACCAATCTATTTACAGGAATTAATTTCCTACTGACCAAACATAAGGTCGTACAGAAAACAGATTTAAATAAAAAAGTTAAGTTAACTAATTATCTACAACTTTCTAGCAAGAGGTTTTCATTTGGACTAAAATAAAATATTTTCTCTCTTTGATCATTTCTTGTCATTACTTTTATTACACAGGGTGACAATTAAGTCTTCAGACGGTTTAATATTTCGTATATAAGGCAAATTTTAAGGTAGATGTGATTGAGGTACCTACTCTATGTAAAAATTCTATTTTATAAAGATTTCAAAAAATGTATCCGCCATCTTGGATCTGCCATCTTGGATCCGCCATTTTGAATGTAACTTTGTTTTTTTTAAATTTTTGCCGATTTTGCCCCATTTTGCTGTACTGTTTTTGTTTTAATATTAATTATTATTCTTCTTAGACTTAGAATTAAATAAGCTTTCAAATGATGTGCCACACAACGATATTTGGGAGTATTTAAAATTTTTGAGTTACAGCCATTTTCATTTTTTATAATTGATTTCGAGTGGTTTAACCAAATATCGTTGTGTGGCATATTATTTGAAAGCTTATTTTAATTCTGAATCCAAAAATAATAATAATTAATATTAAAACAAAAATAGTACAGCGAAATGGGGCAAAATCGGAAAAAACGATTTCGTTGTTTTTTGGCCGCCATTTTTAAACGGTTAAAGATATGGATGTGCAAATTTCACCGTTGGTTTTTTCTTGAAATTCTACATCGAAATGATGTATCACATGATCACCTTCCTATTTAAAAAAACAAAGTTACATTCAAAATGGCGGATCCAAGATGGCGTATAAATTTTTTGAAATCTGAATAAAATAGTATTTTTACAAAGAGTAGATACCTCAATCACATCTACCTTAAAATTTTGCTTATATAGAAATATTAAACCGTCCGAAGACTTAATTGTCACTCTATACGTACTTTTTACAATTTTTCATCACAATGTTTTATACATTTTTTGTATTAAATAGAATCTTACTTATTTATATTTCCCACAGTTTTCTCTAGACTCTGAAGTACATGATTTCTATAAATATTTTGATTTGTGAGAACTAGTTTCCGTGAAATCAGGTTTGGAGAGAAAGTAGAATGGAGGACACGCCCCCTTAAACCAGACACATTCCTAGTTTGAGGCTACTGAACATGTACACGGCACAATCTTTATCTGTCAACTGACTGACGGGCACAGCTATATTCAATGTACTGTACATTCAAACTCCGCGTTCCATCAAAATAAAAGTACTACTACTATACTTGATGTAACAGCAATTTTTATCAAGTTTTGTTGTTGTTTTAAACAGTTTGAAAAACAAAACATTTCTAAACTAATAGTGCACTCAATCTATTTCACAGGTTATCTATATAATAAAAATGAATTGCTGTTTCTTTGAAATCGCATCAATTGAGAACTGCTGGACCAATTTGGCAATTTTTTGTTTTAAAATGTTCGTAATAGTCCGAACTAGGTTTTTATGTAAAGAAAAATTTGAAAAGTTTCCCGAAAAAGTTTCAAATTTGGAAAAAACTAAACAGCCTCTTTTGTATGGACTCAAGACCATAGCGCTCAAAAACAGCTGTTCGTATAAAATGCTTAGTAACACATGTTTGTTTACATTCATTACCATAGCAACTTTAGCAAATTTATAATCAGTTTATTATTCTTCAAAACCAATAGCTTTTTAGATTAGATTGACAAATTAAAAGCAAACACAAACAAAAATCAATAAAACATGCTTAGGCCTACTATATTATAATTCAATTTAAACATCGGTTGTTACATATTAATTATTATAAATAAAACAACTGTTATGGATCAAAAACTGAACATAATTTTAGGTTAGGCCTACAATGAACCAAAACACTTTTATTTGCAACCAATTTCTCTAATTTATAATCGGGTTATTATTCTTCAAAAACCAAAACAGCTTTTTTAGGTTTGCCAAACAACGCAAACAAAAATCAACGAAAAATGCTTACTGTATTATAATTCAATTCAAACATCGGTTGTTACATATCTATTTACTTACATATATGCTGTTTAAAATATTGTTTATATAAATTGTTGACATAAACACCATTTGCAATTCAATAACTTAAGTCAAAACAATGAAATTTGATAACTACCCTTAAAGTTAAATGAAGCAATAGCGAAGCATTGCCGGGTCCAATAGTTTATAATAAAGAGGTAAAGTTTGTTTTTTGTTTGTACGTTTGTTTGTATGTAGGGGGTAATCTCTGGAACTACTGAATCGATTGAAAAAATAGTTTTACTAATAAAAAGCTACACTATCTCTGAGTAACATAGGCTATAATTAATTTCGATAAAAACATTTTTTATTTCAATATATTTGTAAATTTAGTCGGAAAAAGTTCTTAGTTTAGGTCTAGACTAATAAATCAACACATGTATTTTCATTTTTTACCATAGCAACCAATTGAATAAAATAACAGATAACAGCTGTTTGCTGTAATATTTCCATTAATAGCTAATTTCAAACTTTGTATTTCTAAATTTTAGGTTAGGTTTTTATTAAATTGTAGACCTGAGCCTTAATGGTTCTTTTAACCTTTATTATAACTGCTGTTATAAAATATACGAAATAATTTGATTTGAACATTTAACACTATTCACCGTCTTAACTTTGGGATTATTATTAATAGTACACTTTTATTATATAGAAAACATAACATGATTATGTGTATAGAAGGTTCCAATGGGGTTGGCGTGCGGAGCACGTAGGGTCTCCCCTAGTTAGATATAATTTGTTACCCTGTCTTTTTCAAATCTCAAAAATGTTGTCTACAAGATACTAACTCAAACGTATTGCTTCCAGTGATATGGTGATCACCAGTGACGCAACCTGTATCCTAGGCCCGTCCACCAACAACCTCTTAGACCTCCAGCTGTGTTACAAGGACCAAACCTCTTCGGGTCCCGTAGTGAAGAACGAACCTCAGAACATGCTCCACCAGTACCATCATGTGTCGTCATATCACGCGTACGAACATCTTCTGGCAAACGTGTCGCATACGTGAACTGCAATATGATTTAGTTCTGTTGTGACTAGACTCCACATACCAAAGTGCTTTATATAATATTTAGTGAGCAGTGACTATTTAGTTCTATGAATAAGACAGATCTCAATACAATACTCTGTTGATTAATTAAAGCAATTAGGAGTTTTTAAAGAAACTTAAAATCGACTTTCATCTTTTAAAACTGGTTTCTTATGATAAACTACTAATATTAAAATTCTATTCCAACAAATTTATATTTAAAAAGATTATTTCTTATAGAATTTTTGAACATTTTGAAACTGTACTATTAACGTTATTATGAATTAAGGAAAAGAAATTTCTTTGATGGCCAATGCATTCTATCTAATTTGGTTATTGCCAAATTTTGCTTACAAGACACCCTTTCAAACAATATTCAATTTTCCATAAGTTTACCACAATTTAAATATTTAAAAATTAAGTTAATCGAAAAAGTTCATGCAAAGTATTGTAGCTCGTGTATCACTGAAGATGACGTCTTTGTCATTGAAACGCGTTTGTGTAAATTAACGTATTAGTAGTGAGATTCTGTGTTCAAGTTTTACTCTATCAAGTACATCTTCTCACAAGTCGAACTCATATTTATTTATTCATATGAACAAAATGTAAGAGTGTGGTAACTTATCGTTACAAAATATTATGTTTTGATTAGTTTTCAAATTTGGTTCGCCATATTATTGGATCCGCAATCTAGAGTGTAACTTTATTTTTCCAAAAAGAAAAATTTTCATGTTACGCCTGATTTCAATGCCAAATTTAAAGAGAAAACATAGGGGAAACTGCGCTCGGCGACTAAAAAAGCCAACAAATTTTTAAATAGGCCTACATATTTTTGGCTTAAATTTAGGCCTACTTTAAGAAGCAAATTATTGAATATAATTAAATAAAGTAATTATTAATTATAAATGGAATTACATCATAAATCATGGCAATTCATAAAACTTAATATTCAATGAAATGTTTCAATGTAAATATCTTCAAAAACGAGACGATATCGATGCGCAAGTTACATTCAAGATGGCGGACCAATTTGTATTAAAACTTTTCATTAAATAAAATTTTGTTCGGGAAGGTACCACACTTGCAGTATTTTTTATTTTCAAAATATACTATTTTTACATTAAAGGACTTTCCAGCTAAACATTTTGTACATTTTAAGTTATCGCGAACAGTTTCAAAATTACGGACAAAATACTATAATTAATAACTCGATGTCTGAAATTATTTTCATTTACCACACTGTAGTCTGTTCATCTTTCAACGATATACCTTCTATTTCTATTGTATATTTATTATAGTGATGATATTATATAGTGAATGTATATATTGTACCTCTTACATGTAAATACTATTGTGATCTCTCTAGGTTAGTTGCAATTCAGCAGTTTCTAGCAAGAGCTATAGATTTTATTGAATCTGTATATAAATTCTTTAAATTCGTTTTTGCCTGTCACTATCACAACAAGTGCTGAGTTCAAGGTTGTTAAGTAAATTGTTTTAAAGATATCACTATTTTCTTAATTAAATATTTTCGTTTTATTTTAAAATGACAATTAAGACAATATTCATTTGTACTTGATGGTTAAAGTTAGTAACATACATTTGTAAATTGTATTTAATTACTGAACTGTAATATTTTACAACTAGTCTTTCGAAAACAGACATTTACAGTTCTTACAGTTCTTTTTTTGAAATTAATTGTTTCAGTGTAACCTCGAAACTGCGACCTAATTGATAGCTTATAGGATAGATCGTATTACATCGTCTTTTATAATTGGTCTTAAAAATAGCAATACAGAACTGAATTAAAATGGTTTATAAATCAAAGTATTCAGGATATAAAACCAAAGTTAATTTGAAATTACGAAGTTGCACAAACTAAAAAGATAAAAAATAATAAGACGTTCGGATTATCAGACATTCTGATTAGGAGATGTTCGGATTATCTGACATTCGAGGTGATAGATGTACTGATTATTTAACGTTTGGAATCAGACTTTCTAAATATCAGATGTTCGGATTATCAGTCTTTCGGATTATCTGACACCCGGATTATTTGATGAACTGATTATAGAGCGTTCATGTAATTGGATGTTTCGATTATTGGTCTTTCGGATTATCTGACTTTCGGGTTATTTAATACACTGATTGTTCGATCGAATAGTAGGATGTTCGGATTATCAGACGTTCTGATTATGAACCTTTCGGACTATTGTTAAAGATTCCACTATTGTAAAAGCACAAGTAATTATAACAATGAGTATTAAAGTTACCTTTAATTTTAAGTTTACATTTTATATTAAATGTATTTTATATTAAAATACCAAAGATAAATTTAAGGTAAAACGCTATAATTTAACAAACAATTGGCTATTGTGTACTGGGCACTGACAAAAAGATTTAGTAGCTTTTATCGTGGTTTTAGTACGACCTATTGACGCTGCGATGCTCAGTAATAGTTTTATTATGTGGCAGTTTTACCACATTAGCCCATACAGATTTACGTCTGGTACTACAACAGCCAACGGTTTAAATTAATATCTATTATAATTAGATTATAAGTTTGTAAATAGCTTCTATTTTAACTTAAACCATTTGATAACAGCATTTTCAAATCTAGTTATCTTTAAATTATTGTAATTAAATTATAATTAATGTTTAGGACGTTTAGTACTTAATCAGGGAAGACAATAATGATATTTTAAAAATTACTCGATGTTTCTAAACTTTAATTTGTTTAGAGTTTACTAATTTTGAATCCGTACTATAAATGTTAGTAATTCTAGTTAGTTTTGAAGTGTAGTTGTAAAATTTTATCAAACATTAATAATGTAATTACCATGTAATAAAAATTGTTATTTCTATTTCATAAAATGTAGTCCTTCGTATAAGTTTCCTGTTTGAAGCAGTAACAAAAGGTTTATAGGTGATTGTCATTTCATAAGTTGTTTAATATAATCACAATGTTATATGTTCAATATTATACTGAAGGCAGGTCGGTAATAATATCGTTTGAATTAGGATTAGTAAGTGAACAACACAAATAACTTTTTGTCTTATAAACATGACACGGAAAAGAGAGTTTCTAACCTAGGGCTTAGACTAGGTTTTATATAGGCCTATATTTATGAAAATGTACGTACATTTTTCAATATATTTGTGACAAGTTAGCACGATGAAG
>JAGFPH010008758.1:32805-52665 GCA_018207615.1 Philaenus spumarius
CTTCATCGTGCTAACTTGTCACAAATATATTGAAAAATGTACGTACAAATCATTTTCATAAATATAGGCCTATATAAAACCTAGTCTTAACCCTAGGTTAGAAACTCTCTTATTCCGTGTCATGTTTATAAGACAAAAAGTTATTTGTGTTGTTCACTTACTAATCCTAATTCAAACGATATTATTACCGACCTGCCTTCAGTATAATATTGAACATATAACATTGTGATTATATTAAACAACTTATGAAATGACAATCACCTATAAACCTTTTGTTACTGCTTCAAACAGGAAACTTATACGAAGGACTACATTTTATGAAATAGAAATAACAATTTTTATTACATGGTAATTACATTATTAATGTTTGATAAAATTTTACAACTACACTTCAAAACTAACTAGAATTACTAACATTCATAGTACGGATTCAAAATTAGTAAACTCTAAACAAATTAAAGTTTAGAAACATCGAGTAATTTTTAAAATATCATTATTGTCTTCCCTGATTAAGTACTAAACGTCCTAAACATTAATTATAATTTAATTACAATAATTTAAAGATAACTAGATTTGAAAATGCTGTTATCAAATGGTTTAAGTTAAAATAGAAGCTATTTACAAACTTATAATCTAATTATAATAGATATTAATTTAAACCGTTGGCTGTTGTAGTACCAGACGTAAATCAGTATGGGCTAATGTGGTAAAACTACCACATAATAAAACTATTACTGAGCATCGCAGCGTCAATACTAAAACCACGATAAAAGCTACTAAATCTTTTTGTCAGTGCCCAGTACACAATAGCCAATTGTTTGTTAAATTATAGCGTTTTACCTTAAATTTATCTTTGGTATTTTAATATAAAATACATTTAATATAAAATGTAAACTTAAAATTAAAGGTAACTTTAATACTCATTGTTATAATTACTTGTGCTTTTACAATAGTGGAATCTTTAGCAATAGTCCGAAAGGTTCATAATCAGAACGTCTGATACTCCGAACATCCTACTATTCGATCGAACAATCAGTATATTAAATAACCCGAAAGTCAGATAATCCGAAAGACCAATAATCGAAACATCCAATTACATGAACGCTCTGTAATCAGTTCATCAAATAACCCGGGTGTCAGATAATCCGAAAGACTAATAATCCGAACAGCTGATATTTAGAAAGTCTGATTCCAAACGTTCAATAATCAGTACATCTAGTACCTCGAATGTCAGATAATCCGATCATCTCTTAATCAGAATGTCTGATAATCCGAACATCCTACTATTCGATTGAACAATCAGTACATTAAATTACCCGAAAGTCAGATAATCCGAAAGACCAATAATCGAAACATCCAATTACATGAACGCTCTATAATCAGTTCATCAAATAATCCGGGTGTCAGATAATCCGAAAGACTGATAATCCGAACATCTGATATTTAGAAAGTCTGATTCCAAACGTTCAATAATCAGTACATCTAGCACCTCGAATGTCAGATAATCCGAACATCTCTTAATCAGAATGTCTGATAATCCGAACGTCTTATTATTTTTTATCTTTTTAGTTTGTGCAACTTCGTAATTTCAAATTAACTTTGGTTTTATATCATGAATACTTTATAAACCATTGTAATTCAGTTCTGTATTGCTATTTTTAAGACCAATTATAAAAGACGATGTAATACGATCTATCCTATAAGCTATCAATTAGGTCGCAGTTTCGAGGTTTCACTGAAACAATTAATTTCAAAAAAAGAACTGTAAGAACTGTAAATGTCTGTTTTCGAAAGACTAGTTGTAAAATATTACAGTTCAGTAATTAAATACAATTTACAAATGTATGTTACTAACTTTAACCATCAAGTATAAATGAATATTGTCTTAATTGTCATTTTAAAATAAAACGAAAATATTTAATTAAGAAAATAGTGATATCTTTAAAACAATTTACTTAACAACCTTGAACTCAGCACTTGTTGTGATAGTGACAGGCAAAAACGAATTTAAAGAATGTATATACAGATTCAATAAAATCTATAGCTCTTGCTAGAAACTGCTGAATTGCAACTAACCTAGAGAGATCACAATAGTATTTACATGTAAGAGGTACAATATATACATTCACTATATAATATCATCACTATAATAAATATACAATAGAAATAGAAGGTATATCGTTGAAAGATGAACAGACTACAGTGTGGTAAATGAAAATAATTTCAGACATCGAGTTATTAATTATAGTATTTTGTCCGTAATTTTGAAACTGTCCGCGATAACTTAAAATGTACAAAATGTTTAGGTAGAAAGTCCTTTAATGTAAAAATAGTATATTTTGAAAATAAAAAATACTGCAAGTGTGGTACCTTCCCGAACAAAATTTTATTTAATGAAAAGTTTTAATACAAATTGGTCCGCCATCTTGAATGTAACTTGCGCATCGATATCGTCTCGTTTTTGAAGATATTTACATTGAAACATTTCATTGAATATTAAGTTTTATGAATTGCCATGATTTATGATGTAATTCCATTTATAATTAATAATTACTTTATTTAATTATATTCAATAATTTGCTTCTTAAAGTAGGCCTAAATTTAAGCCAAAAATATGTAGGCCTATTTAAAAATTTGTTGGCTTTTTAGTCATCGAGCGCAGTTTCCCCTACGTTTTCTCTTTAAATTTGGCATTGAAATCAGGCGTAACATGAAAATTTTTCTTTTTGGAAAAATAAAGTTACATTCTAGATTGCGGATCGAATAATATGGCGAACCAAATTTGAAAACTAATCAAAACATAACATTTTGTAACGATAAGTTACCACACTCTTACATTTTGTTCATATGAATAAATAAATATGAGTTCGACTTGTGAGAAGATGTACTTGATAGAGTAAAACTTGAACACAGAATCTCACAACTAATACGTTAATTTACACAAACGCGTTTCAATGACAAAGTCGTCATCTTCAGTGATACACGAGCTACAATACTTTGCATGAACTTTTTCGATTAACTGAAATTTTAAATATTTAAATTGTGGTAAACTTATGGAAAATTGAATATTGTTTGAAAGGGTGTCTTGTAAGCAAAATTTGGCAATAACCAAATTAGATAGAATGCATTGGCCATCAAAGAAATTTCTTTTCTTTAATTCATAATAACGTTATTAATAGTACAGTTTTCAAAATGTTCAAAAATTCTATAAGAAATAATCTTTTTAAATATAAATTTGTTGGAATAGAATTTTAATATTAGTAGTTTATCATAAGAAACCAGTTTTAAAAGATGAAAGTCGATTTTAAGTTTCTTCAAAAACTCCTAATTGCTTTAATTAATTAACGGATTATTGTATTGAGATCTGTCTTATTCATAGAACTAAATAGTCACTGCTCACTAAATATTATATAAAGCACTTTGGTATGTGGAGTCTAGTCACAACAGAACTAAATCATATTGCAGTTCACGTATGCGACACGTTTGCCAGAAGATGTTCGTACGCGTGGTATGACGACACATGATGGTACTGGTGGAGCATGTTTTGAGGTTCGTTCTTCACTACGGGACCCGAAGAGGTTTGGTCCTTGTAACACAGCTGGAGGTCTAAGAGGTTGTTGGTGGACGGGCCTAGGATACAGGTTGCGTCACTGGTGATCACCATATCACTGGAAGCAATACGTTTGAGTTAGTATCTTGTAGACAACATTTTTGAGATTTGAAAAAGACAGGGTATCAAATTATATCTAACTAGGGGAGACCCCTACGTGCTCCGCACGCCAACCCCGTTGGAACCTTCTATACACATAATCATGTTATGTTTTCTTTATAATAAAAGTGTACTATTAATAATAATCCCAAAGTTAAGACGGTGAATAGTGTTAAATGTTCAACTCAAATTATTTCGTATATTTTATAACAGCAGTTATAATAAAGGTTAAAAGAACCATTAAGGCTCAGGTCTACAATTTAATAAAAACCTAACCTAAAATTTAGAAATACAAAGTTTGAAATTAGCTATTAATGGAAATATTACAGCAAACAGCTGTTATGTGTTATTTTATTTAATTGGTTGCTATGGTAATAAGTGAAAATACATGTGTTGATTTATTAGTCTAGGCCTAACCTAAGAATTTTTTCCGACTAAATTTACAAATATATTGAAATAAAAAATGTTTTTATCGAAATTAATTATAGCCTATGTTACTCAGAGATAGTGTAGCTTTTTATTAGTAAAACTATTTTTTCAATCGATTCAGTAGTTCCAGAGATTACCCCCTACATACAAACAAACAAACAAACATACAAACAAAAAACGAACTTTACCTCTTTATTATAAATAACCTGTGAAATAGATTGAGTGCACTATTAGTTTAGAAATGTTTTGTTTTTCAAACTGTTTAAAACAACAAAAAACTTGATAAAAATTGCTGTTACATCAAGTATAGTAGTAGTACTTTTATTTTGACGGAACGCGGAGTTTGAATGTACAGTACATTGAATATAGCTGTGCCCGTCAGTCAGTTGACAGATAAAGATTGTGCCGTGTACATGTTCAGTAGCCTCAAACTAGGAATGTGTCTGGTTTAAGGGGGCGTGTCCTCCATTTTACTTTCTCTCCAAACCTGATTTCACGGAAACTGGTTCTCACAAATCAAAATATTTATAGAAATCATGTATTTCAGAGCTTAGAGAAAACTATGGGAAATATAAATAAGTAAGATTCTATTTAATAAAAAAAATGTATAAAACATTGTGATGGAAAATTGTAAAAAGTACGTATACAGAGTGACAATTAAGTCTTCGGACGGTTTAATATTTCGTATATAAGCAAAATTTTAAGGTAGATGTGATTGAGGTACCTACTCTTTGTAAAAATACAATTTTATTAAGATTTCAAAAAATTTATACGCCATCTTGGATCCGCCATTTTAAATGTAACTTTGTTTTTTTAAATAGGAAGGTGATCATGTGATACATCATTTCGATGTAGAATTTCAAGAAAAAACCAACGGTGAAATTTGCACATCCATATCTTTAACCGTTTAAAAATGGCGGCCAAAAAACAACGAAATAGTTTTTTCCGATTTTGCCCCATTTTGCTGTACTATTTTTGTTTTAATATTAATTAGTATTCTTTTTGGATTCAGAATTAAAATAAGCTTTCAAATAATATGCCACTCAACGATATTTGGTTAAACCACTCGAAATCAATTATAAAAAAATGAAAATGGCTGTAACTCAAAAATTTTAAATACTCCCAAATATCGTTGTGTGGCACATCATTTGAAAGCTTATTTAAGGGGGCGCTTCCCTGCCCGCCATATTGAATCTGATTCCCATAAGAGCAATGCTACAGAATAAGTAATTTTTTTCCGTTAATTCGTGGAATAAATTTAAAAATTTGGTTTCATCTTGAAGTACTGTCATATGCGGATGTTCATTGCTGAATACATTTTCAGAAACCGTTTTATTGTTTTCATAAACGTATGATATAAATAGTAAAAAATAGTAAACTTTATACATTTTTTCTCAGTTGCAAAAAGAGATATTGCAAAAATCCTTAGCAATCAACACCCACAATCTATTTTACTTTAAGAAAATAAATACAGCTTTCGTTTTTTAACAAAAACAGCACAAAAATATGCTTAATAGTGAAGGTATGTTATGGTTATTTAACATTAAAATTGGTACCCAATATCGTAGTTTTGAATGTGGAGAGCCGAGCCTTAATTCTAAGTCTAAAAATGGGGCAAAATCGGCAAAAATTTAAAAAACAAAGTTACATTCAAAATGGCGGATCCAAGATGGAAGATCCAAGATGGCGGATAAATTTTTTGAAATCTTTATAAAATAGAATTTTTACATAGAGTAGGTACCTCAATCACATCTACCTTAAAATTTGCCTTAGGCCTATATACGAAATATTAAACCGTCCGAAGACTTAATTGTCACCCTGTGTAATAAAAGTAATGACAAGAAATGATCAAAGAGAGAAAATATTTTATTTTAGTCCAAATGAAAACCTCTTGCTAGAAAGTTGTAGATAATTAGTTAACTTAACTTTTTTATTTCAATCTGTTTTCTGTACGACCTTATGTTTGGTCAGTAGGAAATTAATTCCTGTAAATAGATTGGTGCGATCCTGGTTTTTCAGTTTAAAATATCTTAATTTAATCATTCTGTATATAACGTTTTAAGTTTTGTATTCTTTTGTTTTTGTCACCAGGTTGATGAAAGCTAGTAAATATAAATTTACGATTCAAAACAACTCAATCACCAATAATGAAAATTATTAAATCAAATACAATTTACTGCACCATCTCTTTAGATATACAAGCTCATAAGATTGACTGATTAGTGATGGGTTATGTAAATAATGTTTATTGGAATATACAATTATTTTATTTTATTATATTAGGCCTATTCTAAAAGTATTCGAGTAATATACTATTGACACCTTTAAAAGAAACGATAGTGTATTGCCAGTGAATCAACAGAGGTCTATTTTTTGACTGCGGTATACGTTGAAGCTAAACACAACAAAAGCCCCTATTTTCCTCTACTCTTGGGACAATTCCTACAATTGAAGATATTGTACAGTTTAATTTAAACGTATTGAATATTTTAAGGTTATTTAAACTCATTTTTGAGTACAAGTATCCAAATCACATAGATAATATAATTATGGTACTTACGTCCGTCTTGTGACTTAATGTAACTTAATAAAGTTACGCGTTTCGGAAACTATGTTCCATCTTCGGAATATTCGCCCGTGAGAGTTCGTCAATACATTAAGATACTAAAACACACGCACATACATATCATTTACAAACACGAACAAAAACTACACGTTCAAGTATCTTAATGTATTGACGAACTCTCTCGGGTGAATATTCTGACGATGGAACATAGTTTCCGAAACGCGTAACTTTATTAAGTTACATTAATCACAAGACGGACGTAAGTACCATAATTATATACTGATTATGTTTCCTGTACCTAATATTTTGAGCATTAAACATTTTTCAGTAAAATCCGATTCATCCGCCAGAAAACATAGCACCGAGGTTTATAGAATAAGCTTATGATGTAGGACACAATCTGTTACACTTATATACCCAATTCAAATATGTTTAGTGTTTAGTGTATAGAATAGTCTTTATTGTTTATAGGCCTATACATTCTTTTAAATTATTTGTAAATTTCAGTATTTTTTCCACCAACTTGTGGCCTTATTTTAGATTGGTATATAATATACCGACAGTAAGAGCTCACTTTTCATGCAATTTTATTTACCAGGTTCGAATTGTATATGCGAGTGACCAACAATCAAATTTTGAAAAATAATATCTTGGTTTATTAATTGCTTTGTTAAGTAATTTGTTTTATAATAGCGCATTATTTTACAGATTCGTTTCAGTTACCGAGTTTCGACGATTCGAGAACGGAACATAATTTTGATGGAAACAGTTATTGATATTAAATGCAACTGTTTTCGTATAATATGACTAAAATTATATATAACACTAACTGACCCATACGGCGTTGCCCGTGGTGGTTGGTATTTTCAGTCTTTTTAACGTAATTGTATTCTTTTTAAGTGTTCAGTCAGTGAGTGGTATTTGGCTTTTATATGTATAGATCTTAAATAATAAAAGCACCATTGTCATAATAATAAAATATCTGAAATTATGATTTTAGTAACTTTGATCCCCCCCAAACCCCTCCTAAAATTTCGAAATTTTTCATACACTTTCTTAGTGAGCACCTATGGCCCTAGAGGAAGCTACATACCAAATTTCATTTCAATCCGTTCGGTAGTTTTTGATAAATCGTGATGAGTGAGTGAGTGGTATTTCGCTTTTATATATAGATTACTAAAATAAATGTTTATCTCTGTTAAATGGTTACGTAGTAATATTGACATGGTAGGTATAAAACACATTTTAAAGGTAATACTAGACTTGTATGCATATGTTTTACTGTCTTCCTACAATGCAGTGGACTATAGAATACATTCTTTTCTATAGCCCTGCAATGCTGTAGTCTGCGAACTATTAAACTGGAATACAGTACTGCACACGGCTGAACCCCTTCTATATTTGGAACGCAATTTGTTATACAATACAGTAGGAAGAAGCGTCTTAATTGTAAAACCGGGCACTTTATATCTGCAGAATTTTATATAATTTATTTTCGAGTTGGAAATAGTTTTTGATTAACCTACTTTCACATTTTTGAGAAAATCTTGAAAATTAAATTTCCTATAACTTTTGTAAATGTCCGATATTAGTTGATAAAATAATTATCAGTGATAACCAAACACTGTTTTAGCGCTACTACTCATAATAAAAACACCGTAGATTTGTTGAGATTCAGTGAGCGAATTCAGCCTTGAGAAGGTTGGCTTCTTGCTATTGCATTATTGCTTGTAAGCACTTGTACGATGGTTGTCTTATTTTTATTTTCTCTATTTGCAAACAATAGTTATAAATATCACAAGAGCAGGCTACAATTAATTTACAATAATGATTACGGTGTACAAAGAAATTAATGAATACCAGTTAAGTCATTTATTAAAAAGTTTAAAAAAATCGAATTAAAAATACTTCATTTTTGTTTTAATTAGATTTTCAATAGCCAGCAAAATACAATCCTCGTGCTAAGAAACATGAAGATTTTTGTGTTTCAAAAAGAGTTCAAACAATTTATTGTTTAGTGGAAAAACAATAATTAAACAGCTGATTAGAAGACGTAAACCAGAATGTAAATAAAGCTAGCACATTTGTGTAAATGTTTTCTCTGAGAAAGTACGTTGATCCTCCAAAAATTGCAATACTTCATTAAACTGGAATCCGTCAGATAGTTGTATTAAATATTTAGGAGTATATCTTAACAAAAAATTAAATTGGACACTCATTTAAATGTAAAACTCAATCAAGCATATGCAAGACTTGCCCAATTCTTCTACCCTCTTATAAAAAGGAATCATCATTAAGTGCATCTTGTACAGTGCTGATTTATAAATCAATCTACTAGGGGAGACCCCTGAGTGCTCCGCACGCCAACCCCCAATGCAACCTTATGAAAACATATGGTATGTTTTATTTGCAATAAAGGAGTAGGATTAATAATAACCTCAAAACTAAGATGGTAAATAATGTTAAACGTTCAAATTATATTGTTTCTTATATATAACAGCAGTTATAATGATGGTTAAAAGAACCAGCAAGGCTCAGGTCTACACTTTAAAACACTAACCTAAAAGCTAGAAATACAAAAATAAATGCTTCAAATTTTGAAATCAGCTGTTAATGGAAATATTGGAGCAAACAGCTATTTTGTTATCTGTTTATTTTATTCAATTGGTTGCTATGTTAATAAATGTAAATACATGTGTTGGTTTAAATCATTCTAGGCCTAACCTAAGAATTTTTTTCTACTAAATTTACAAATATTGAAATAAAAAAAGTTTTTATCAAAATGAGTTATAGCCTATGTTATTCAGGGATAGTGCAGCTTTTTATTAGAAAAACTATTTTTCCAATCGGTTCAGTAGTGCCAGAGATTACCCCCTACATACAAAAAAAAAAAACTTTACCTCTTTATAATATTACTAGGGGAGACCCCTGCGTACTCCGCATGCCAACCCCCAATGGACCCTTCTAAAACATATGTTATGTTTTATTTATAATAAAGGTGTAGGATTAATAATAACCTTAAAACTAAGATGGTAAATAATGTTAAAAGTTCAAATCAAATTATTTCTTATATTTTATAACAGCAGTTATAATAATGGTTAAAAGAACCAGCAAGGCTCAGGTCTACACTTTAAAAAAAACCTAATCTAAAACTTAGAAATACAAATAATTGCTTCAAAGTTTGAAATCAGCTGTTAATGGAAATATTAGAGTGAACAGCTGTTTTATATGTTATTGTATTCAATTTGTTGCTTTGGTAATAAATGTAAATACATGTGTTAGTTTATCAGTCTAGGCCTAACCTAAACATTTTTCCGACTAAATTTACAAATATTTAAATAAAAAATGTTTTCATCAAAATGAATTGTAGCCTATGTTATTCAGGGATAGTGTAGCTTTTTATTAGTAAAGATCTTTTTTCAATCGGTTCAGTAGTTCCAGAGATTACACCTACATATAAACAAACAAAATTTACCACTTATATATTATGTAAGAAATAAACACAGGTCCCGACTCCTAATTTAAAAAAAAATAGTTTGGAATCTGTGTTCCTAGGCAGACCATACACATGCCTACAACGCGCAACTATCATGTTTCATTATCAATAAAATTCTTGGAAATGTGCGTAGACATATGGTCAGTGGCTGTTCACCTTAACGTCTGCGGTATCAGCTGTTAAATACTCTGGAGTATCTCGCGTCAGCAGGAATCAGCTGTGAGAACATCTTGAATGCATTGTTATTATAGATCTTCGCAGTTTACATATTTCTGCATCCAGAATAATTTTCTGCTGATTTTCAAGCGCCACGTGTCTTATTGCACATTGTAATCGTTTTAAAAGTGAAGAAAGGATTGATTTTTCATTTTCTTTTCAAATCGTAAAACAATAATTAAGATTTTATTCCGAACAGTATTGTTTTTCACCGTACACTTTGCAGTATGATACTTCCTGTTTTTTTTAAACAGATGCATTAGTTCCTATCACAACTAAAACATTATCATCTTCTTTTTCTGATTTCCACGATGTCGTCCAAAGTTATCCCAGTAGTTTTCTAACCTCTAAAAATCTGTAAAAAATCATAAATATTGCACTTTCAAATTAACACGAGTTTTTAATTGTTTCTTTCTAATGGCATCTCGGCATCTCCTACTTACTGACCAAGCGATTTGTTATTATAGTACATTAAGTCTTCAAAGTTATAATGTAATTTTATTTTGTAATGTAAAGACATATTTCATTTATTGACTATATTTGGCAGTAGACACCTATATCTTTGACAAGACTTGACATAAAACAAATAATTTATTCACTTTAGCTAGCTAACGTCTTTTTGAACCTAATCAATATAGGCCTATAAAGGCTTTGTCCAGACTAATTGACTGACATAGAATCAAAATAGAACAAATAAACGGTACCAGAAACTGGCACATACTTTCTCACAAACATATTTAAATTATTAAACAGATTCACTGTGACTTCATAATTGTATATATAGGGGATATATTAAAATAGGAGAGTAACTCATAAATATTATTATTATTATTATTAGAAAACTATTAGATCGATTTCGAACAAATTTGCACCAAACCTGTCAATTAGGCCTGTATAGATGCACGAAAAAAGATTTTGAAAAACAACCCTCTTTTTGGCCAAAAAACCCCAAAAATCAGTTATTATTATTATTAGCTAAACGAGAATTTGTAGAAAGATGAGGTTTTTTTGCATATGGTAGAGTACATTAAGGGCTACGAATAAGCCAAATTGTATCAAAATCGTTAAAGCCGTTTTTTTATAAAAAAATAATATCAGATTTTATTTAGGGATTTTGGCCAAAAAGGGGGCTGTTTTTCAAAACCTTTTTTTGTGGATCTATACAGGCCTAATTGACATGTTTGGTGCAAATTTGTTCGAAATCGATCGAATAGTTTTCTTTCTGACAGACGTAAGACATACAAACAAAAATACAGACAGATATTTTGTAAAAACCACTGTTTTGGACTCAGGGGGTCCCAAAACGGATATTTCCACAAAAATCTCAACATAGATTTTGTTGCGATCACTATACTTTCTCTATAGCCTACTATGGGGTCATAGACGCACGAAAGGATTTTGATTTTGCAAAATTTTGATTTTAAAACCTAAAAATTGTGGAAGTACGAGGGGGGTTTGGGGTGTCAAAGTTACTAAATCACGATTTCTCTAAAATTTCTGAACGGATTGGAATGAAATTTGGTATGTAGCTTCCTCTAGGCCGTAGGTACTAGCTAAGAAAGGGTTTAAAAAAATTCGAAATTTTAGGGGAGGTTTGGGGTGTCAAAGTTACTAAATCACGATTTCTCTAAAACTTCTGAACGGATCGGAATGAAATTTGGTATGTAGCTTCCTCTAGGCCGTAAGTACTAGCTAAGAAAGGGTTAAAAAAAAAATCGAAATTTTAGGGGAGGTTTGGGGTGTCAAAGTTACTAAATCACGATTTCTCTAAAACTACTGAACGGATTTGAATGAAATTTGGTATGTAGCTTCCTCTAGGGCCCGTAGGTGCTCACTAAGAAAGGTTTTAAAAAAAATCTAAATTTTAGGGGGGTTTGGGGGGGGGTCAAAGTTACTAAATCACGATTTCTCTAGAACTACTGAACGGATTGGAATGAAATTCGGTATGTAGCTTCCTCTAGGCCGTAGGTACTAGCTAAGAAAAGGTTTAAAAAAATTCGAAATTTTTGGGGAGGTTTGGGGGGGTTAAAGTTACTAAAAATCCCCATAAGAAATACATAGTGTTTATTGATATAATATATTACTTTCTCACTATACTATAGTATAGAGAAAGTACGGTATAGTGATCGCAAAAAAAATCGATGTTGAGATTTTTGTGGAAATATCCGTTTTGGGACCCCCTGAGTCCAAAAAAGTGGTTTTTACAAAATGTCTGTCTGTATGTCTGTATGTATGTCTGTATGTCTGTATGTCTGTATGTCTGTATGTATACAAAGCTAGAGCGAAAACTATTCCATCGATTTCAACCAAATTTGCACCAGACATGTCCAGTAGGCCTGTATAGATGCACGAAAAAGGGTTTTGAAACATTTTGAAAAACAACCCCATTTTTGGCCAAAACCCCCCCAAAAAATCAGTTATTATTTTTTTATAAAAAAACTGCTTTAACGATTTTGATAAAATTTGGCTTATTTGTAGCCTTTAATGTACCCTACCATATGAAAAAAACCCGCATCTTTCTAAAAATTATCGTTTAGCTAATAATAATAATAATAACAGATGTTTTGGGATTTTTTGGGCATAAAGGGAGTTGTTTTTCAAAATTTTTCAAAACCTTTTTACGTGCATCTATGAAGACCTAATTGACGTGTTTGGTGCAAATTTGTTCGAAATCGATCGAATAGTTTTCTCTCTAGATAATAATAATAATATTTATTAGTTAATCTCCAACTTTAATAAAAGTATACAAAGCTAGAGAGAAAACTATTCGATCGATTTCTACCAAATTTGCACCAGACATGTCCAGTAGGCCTGTATAGATGCACGAAAAAGGGTTTTGAAACATTTTGAAAAACAACTCCATTTTTGGCCAAAAAACCCCCAAAAAATCAGTTATTATTTTTTTATAAAAAAACGGCTCTAACGATTTTGATAAAATTTTGCTTATTTGTAGCCTTTAATGTGCCCTACCATATGCAAAAACCCGCATCTTTCTAAAAATTCTCGTTTAGCTAATAATAATAATAATAATAACAGACTTTTGGGGGTTTTTTGGTCATAAAGAATGTTTTTTTTCAAAATTTTTCAAATCCTTTTTACGTGTATTTATAAAGACCTAATTGACGTGTTTGGTGCAAATTTGTTCGAAATCTATCGAATGGTTTTCTCTCTAGATAATAATAATAATATTTATTAGTTAATCTCCAACTTTAATAAAAAAACTCTCCTACCCCACCCTACAAGTCACAGTGAATCTGTTTAGTAATTTTAATATGTTTGTGAGAAAGTATGTGCCAGTTCCTGGTACAGTACCGTTTATTTTTTGTTAATATAGGCCTACATTTAACTTTAATTTGTCTATCCGTGCAAAGCCGGATCGGGCCAGCTGGTTCAAGAATAAAATACAAGATTACTTCATTTTCACAATTAATAATACCCTTAAATCTAATGAATGCCAAACTTGTTGCTTATAATATTAATGTTTGAACTAAAATGTTGAAAAAAGTAATAAAAATTGTTCGCAGCAGAATTTTGTGGTGCTTCCCATAGTTGAAGTAAAATATTGTCCTAGTTGCCAACAAACGATTTAGGCACCAGCTGATTAACGAACTGATAAATAATAGGGTAGAAAGAACAACTTATCATAGGCGGGCTGAAAAGTATTCTTAATGCTTTTTATATGGGTAGCTTTCCGCCCGCTAAATAATATAAATGTTAGTAAAACAATTGCCGAAACAACAACTTGCGTGTCTGTGTATTCTTGGCATTACCTCAATTGTTTTTGTAAATATGAATATCCATGTTTTAATTTCTTCCATAGTAAAATGCAAATTATTTTCTAGAACTGTAGCTGGAGGAAAAATTGTTTGTGTACCCTGCCTACGCTAGTGCGGTAACATTAAATTTGCCTCCCTTAAGACACAAATAACTATTACAAAAATTCAGAAGTAGAGTGGGAAATAAATAAAAAAAACATTAACACAACTATGCATACTCCAACGAAATGACGGACTCATGAAAATTCTTCCCTACTCCCCTAACCATAAAGAAACTTGATTTTTATAGGCCTTCGCTTATTTTTTTTAAATAATCACAGGTTTCTTGTAACATTACGGAAAAGGATCTGTGATATGAAAAATTAATTAATATTGAATACATATCTATGAAGTACTAGCTGACCCGTACGGCGTTGCCCGTGGTTGTTGGTATTTTCAGTCTTTTTGACGTAATTGTAATTCTTTTTAAGTGTTCGTTGAATACCTGTGCGTATCCTACTGTGGTCATGAAAAAAAGTCTACGCTATTTAGGAAAGCACTGAAAATTGTATTCCTGTAAACTACTATCTAACATGAAAAAGCCTTAAATATATCGTTTTAATTTATAGTTTTTACTAATTTTGACTTTCACTTAATTTCATTGACAATGTTGCAAGCACCTACGGCCTTAGAGGAAGCTACGTACCAAATGTCATTCCAATTCGTTCTTATAGGGATTTTTAGTAACTTTGACCACCCTCCCCAAACCACCCTAAAATTTTGAATTTCTTTTAACCCTTTCTTAGCGAGGGTTTAAATTAGCTAGGGGTCGTAGAAAAGATATTTGAATCACTTTGTAACATCCGCGTTAATTTAGGATGTAACAAACTGGTTCAAATAGAGTTTGTAATTTTAAATTTAAATGTCTAATTAGTATAAGATATATATTGTTTAGTATTTAAATATACAATATACAGTATATATCAAAATAAAGCTACGAATGTGATATTTTAATGGCATTTAGTTTAATTCAGATGGTTTGTTTAGTTTTCAATAAAATATGTTTAAACTCGTGTATGTTTATGGTTATGCATGGTGTCAAATAATTTGTTTGTTATTATTATTATTGATAGCGAAAATATGTTTTGAAAAGTATTAAAAACTTCATAGTTATGATATATTTTATATAAACAATATTTTAAGCAGCATATCTCTAAGTAGGCCTATATAGATATTTAATAACCAATGTTTGAGTTGAATTATAATTCTGAAAGCATTTTTATTTGTGTTTGTCTATAGTTTTTCAATCTAACCTTAAAAAGCTGTTGGTTTTGAAGAGTATTAAAGTGATTATAAATTTGCTAAGTAATGTTGCTATGGTAATACATGTAAACAAACATAAGCTTTTTATACGAACAGCTGTTTTTGTGAGCTTTGGTTTTGAGTTCATACAATAAATGCTGTTCAGTTTATTCCAAATTTGAAACTTTTCAAACTTTTCTTTACGTATAAACCTTCTGAGAACTACTACAAACATTTTAAGACCAAAAATAGCCAAATCGGTCCAGCCGTTCTCGAGTTTAGCGAGACTAACGAACAGCAATTCATTTCTATATATATAGAAGATAGAAGATTTTCTGTTCTTATACATACTGAGTGAGAATGGCGTGCAAAATGCGAATGATTCGAAATGGGAAAATTTGAGTTTTTATTTAAGAATGTTATAAGTTTTTATAAAAAGTTGTCTAATATTAATTACATTAAAATGGACACACAGCTTGCCAGATGGATGTCTTCCCCCCCCCCTCCCCAGGTAAGTTTTGCAGTATACAAAGTACAACTGTCGTACTTCAAAAATATATAATATTTCATTTGAATTCCTAAAAACATAGATTCAATTTCTAATTTAAATAATCAACATGTGCCGCCGAAGTTAAGCGTTTATCAACCAAGACAACCTAATTTGTAGTGGTATTGTTGACTGTCGGTTACTGTTTATTATTAGGCCTATCATCATTCTTACTATTTCTCTCCAAAGTTCATTACTAGATGTTTTCTGTAGAAAAGTTCCGTCGGTGCTTTTTATTCCGTGTTTATTGCTTATACGCAGTTCCATGATTGCATATTTTAAATGAGTGTACTCGAAAACTATGACATTCGTCGAAAAACTGCTTAAACAAATTAAGTTCTATTCGATATGGAGGACGAACATTTCAAATCTACAAAATAGTATACCTTTTTAAACTATGTAGTTCCGTTTTGTTTTTCTTCCTTCAAGTAGGCCTACTCTCAGTTATGCAATGCAAACGCGTTTCCTTGCTTAGAAATCGCATTTTATACAAGTTGTTTCAAAAAGTGGACTAATATTTCACCTAAATGTTTGTTGCATCATCTATATCTATCCATACTAATATTATAAAATGGTAAAATTTGTTTGTTTGTATGTAGGGGGTAATCTCTGGAACTACTGAACCGATTGAAAAAATAGTTTTACTAATAAAAAGCTATACTATCCCTGAGCAACATAGGCTATAATTCATTTTGATCAAAACATTTTTTATTTCAATATTTGTAAATTTAGTCGGAAAAAATTCTTAGGTTAGGCCTAGACTGATGAGCCAATACATGTATTTACATTTTTACCATAGCAACCAATTGGATAAAATAAGAGATAAAACCGCTGTTTGCTCTAATATTTCCATTAACAGCTGATTTCAAACTTTGAAGCAATACACTCCTATAAAAGCGAGTGTACGTACGTACGTGAGTAGCATATAATATATCAGCTGATTTCACCAATCATTTGTAACCCATTGTAGATTATACTTTGGAGTTATGTTTACATCTTCAATTATTATAATTTCTTATGAAGTTGATTTTTTGAAATATGAGTTATAGAATGTATGTTATAATATTTTTTAAATATTTGCTTTGAGGTTATAAACGTTTATAAATACAACCTTTTATCATCAAAATATTCGTTTGTACAAATTTAAATAAGAAATACCTATTCGTTTAACTTCGGAAACATTCGTACAACTTCATATAACATAAACATAATATATTCGATTATTAATTTCTTCACTGTAGTAGGCCTATTAACTTCTAAATGATTTGATCTATCAATATGAAATAAAAATCAATTAAAAGATAGGTACTATTTTTAACTTTCTTTAAATATATAATAACATACATAAATACAAAGTTTTAGCAAATATTTCTACAGTTTTGTAATACTAATAATTGCACACATTTACCGAGTTAAAAATTCCCGTCAGCGTAGTTAGATAGGCCTAGTAGGCCAGTCGGTAGGGGTCAATTTAGACCAAAAGTTCCAGTAATTTACAATACGGCTGATTTTTTTTATAAGTACATTAAGGTATGTAGAATAACGTAAAAAAAGTTTACCAGTGTATCGATTTCCCAAAGTCGAAAAAAAATCGATTATCATTTTTTTTTCGATTATCCTTAATATTTCGAGATAAGATGAAGATAGAGAAAAATAAAAAATACCACCGTGTAGGGGAGGTATTTTTCAACAAAAAAGGTCATATGTATTTATTTCGTCCGAGCAATGGTATGTCTGGAAAAAATTCGATAATGCAGGTATGTATTTTGCAGCAGGGGAAATCACTAAAAGGGGACATCTTATTCATATATGAAGCGTTGGCTCATTCTAAATTGGCCAAATTTTAATATATCGAATTTAAACTTGACATAGGAGTTAAAATATATATTTTAAACATTTATGCTGAGTCTCAGCTTGTTATATTGAAAATGACCCGATCTAGGAGTCGATTTCGATTATCGATTTTAGGAGTACCGGACCCACGAACTAATTTCAATCTATTTCAGTTTCGTCAATTTTTGGAATATCAACATCAAATTTGTTTTACAAGTTGAGTACACCACTATAAATATTCTTAGTAAGTATGAACGATTTTTTTCATGTTATTTTTAAAAACGAGGCGTTTGAAAATAGTCTTCTTTTTTACCTACCTCGTTTTAACTATAACACCTTTGGATTCAACGACTCCATTTTCGACATTTTTGAACATATCGATTTAAAAATTGGTACAGAAGTTAAAAACACAATATTTTTTGCTATACTTATTTTAAAAACTATATTTAAAAAATTGACTAATCTGCAGCCGATTAACTCAAGCGTTTTGATGAAAAATCTAAAAAGGTCTAAAATTATACTTTTTTAAGTTACTTGTGCTTTTAAAAGTAAATAATAAAAAAAGTTTATACTCCTTGATCTTGTTTTTATCTATATATTTAACTTGTAAAAAAACTTTCAGGTTGATATTTTGAAAAGTTTCTAAACTGGAGCTGTTTAAAATGAATTGGTGGGTCCGGTACTCCTAAAATCGAGAAACCCATTGATAAGTCAAGTGGCTCTAGATCGGGTAATTTTCAAGATAACAAGCTGAGACTCAGCATAAATGTTTAAAATATATATTTTAACTCCTATGTCAAGTTTCAATTCGATATATTAAAATTTGGCCAATTTAGAATGAGCCAATGCTTCATATATGAATAAGATGTCCCCTTTTAGTGATTTCCCCTGCTGCAAAATACATACCTGCATTATCGAATTTTTTCCAGACAAACCATTGCTCGGACGAAATAAATACATTTGACCTTTTTTGTTGAAAAATACCTCCCCTACACGGTGGTATTTTTTATTTTTCTCTATCTTCATTCCATCTCGAAATATTAAGGATAATCGAGAAAAAAAATGATAATCGATTTTTTTTCGACTTTGGGAAATCGATAGACTGGTAAACCTTTTTTTATGTTAATCTACATACTTTAAGGTAGTTATAAAAAAAAAAAAAATCAGCCGTATTGCAAATTACTGGTAGTTGTAACCTATACCGACTGGGCTATAGATAAAGTGTGTTGTTTTTAAATGGTATTTTGTATAAATTAAATTATGTATTTCTTATGTGAATCTAATTAATCTGCCTGTGATTTTTCACGGGGGCTTACTAGTTATTTGTATTTCTAACTTTTAGTTTATGTTTTTTATTAAAATGTGGACCTGAGACTCGCTGGTACTTTTAACTATTATAACTGCTGTTGTTATAAAATATACGAAATAATTTGATTTGGACATTTAACGTTATTTACCATCTTAGCTGTGGGGCTATTATTAATCCTACACCTTTATTATAAAGAAAACATAACATGATTATGTGTATAGAAGGTTCCAACGGGGTAGGCGTGCGGAGCACGCATGGTTTTCCCCTAGTTTATAATAAAAGTTCAAATAATTGGAGGACGTGCTCCGTTTTCCGACTAGCCGCCATTTTGTGTTTTTACTAAATAATTTGTACCTCTAAATGTGTGAAACGATTGATTTCACACTTGACACGGTCCTTAATTACGTCTAGTTAACGTAATACAACCAGTTTAATCAAATAATCCGCTTCAAAATTAACCCATTTCAATATTTCAAACAAAAATACATTAAAACAGTAAATTAGTATAAAAGTTTCAAGAGTAAATTACCTTAATTTAATTAATTTCCACAATTAATTATGTTTTTATGTTCTAGGGTTTCAACCAACTTTTTGGGAAATTGATTTACTCACGAAGGCGCTGAATAGCTGCCTTCTGCAGAAAATATATATTAGTAGCATTTGTTTGCAC
Organism: Philaenus spumarius; assembly: GCA_018207615.1. NCBI lineage: Eukaryota > Metazoa > Arthropoda > Insecta > Hemiptera > Aphrophoridae > Philaenus > Philaenus spumarius. Next base: position 52,638 of record JAGFPH010008758.1, read on the forward strand.
TTAAGCCTAGTAGCATTTGTTTGCACTT
>JAGFPH010008759.1:0-17491 GCA_018207615.1 Philaenus spumarius
GTGTGAAAGGATGTTGTGTATGAGTGTATATCAATGTGTTACTTGTTATTGTGCTTGAGATTAAAGTAATAATAAAATAATTGTTTGATTTTTGTGTTTTCGGGATTGGTGGGTCCGGCGGCGTTATTTTGCTACTTTCTTTAAAGGTCAATAAAATATACATAGTTTAGGTTGGCTCAAAACAGGTCTTTAAACCTCGATCCACCTCGGATTCTGTAACTGTAATTATATGTTTAGAATATTTACTAGTAATACAAATGTGTATTATTTATTATTTTTGTTTTATTTGATTATCGTATTATGTTTATTATTTTATTTATTTTGTTTAAGTTTGTAAGTATCTTGTAAAAATGTTTATGCAGTTGGCAATCAATAGGCCTAAATTTCATTTCATTTTCATACAAAGCAACAAATAAAATGCATATTTTTTTAATATCTATTGTTTCCATGAAAATAGACTGAATTGTTTTTATTTGATGATGTGTTGTAACAATTACTAACAGAGTCGTAACACTATGTTATTTCACTATATACACTATTAGGGGAAACCCCTGCGTGCTTCGCACGCCAACACCGTTTTAACCTTTTATACACATAATCATAATAATGGTGTAGGATTAATAATAATCCCAGAACTAAGATGGTAAATAATGTTAAATGTTCAAATCAAATTATTTCGTATATTTTATAACAACAGTTATTATAAAGGATAAAAGAACCAGCAAGGCTCAGGTCTACACTTAAATAAAAACCTAACCTAAAAGTTTTAGAAACCAGCTGTTAATGGAAATATTGTAGCAAACAGCTGTTTTATCTGTTATCTTATTCAATTGTTTGCTATGGTAATAAATGTAAATACATGTTTTGGTTCATTGTCCTAGTGTATATTTTTTACGACTAAATTTACAAATATTTAAATAAAAAATGATTTTAACAAAATGAAATATGTTACTCAGGGATAGTATAGCCTTTTATTAGTAAAACTATTTCTTGAATCGGTTCAGTAGTTCCAGAGATTACCCCTACATACAAATAAAAAAATTAAAAAACAAATAAACAAACAAACTTTACCTCTTTATAATTTCAGTATAGACAAAGGGAAGCGGATTGTTGTAGTTATAACCTTCAACACAGCAACACAGTTGCAGGTTTGCTTCTAGTAACTGCAGTTAGGTTTTCCCCGTTCCCTCGTTTTTATTGCGCTAATATCACAAAGTAAACGTCAAGAAAAACAAATATATATTACTAGCTGACCCTTACGGCGTTGCCCGTGGTGGTTGGTATTTTCAGTCTCTTTAACGTAATTGTATTCTTTTTAAAGTGTTCAGTCAGTGAGTGGTATTTGGCTTTTTTTATACATATAGATCTTAAATAATAAAAGCACTATTGTCATAATAATAAAAGATCTGAAATTATGATTTTAGTAACTTTGATCCCCCCAAACCCCTCCTAAAACTTCGAAATGTTTCATACCCTTTATTAGTGAGCACCTATGGCCCTAGAGGAAGCTACATACCAAATTTCTTTCCAATCCGTTCGGTAGTTTTGAAGAAATCGTGATTTAATAACTTTGATCCCCCCCAAACCCCTCATAAAATTTCGAATTTTTGTAAACCCTTTCTTAGCGAGCGCCTATGGCCCTAGAGGAAACTACATACCAAATTTCATTCCAATCTGTTCTGTAGTTTTGGAGAAATCGTGATTTATTCATTTTTACCCCCCAAATCCCCATAAAATTTCCAATTTTTTTCAAACCCTTTCTTAGTGAGCACCTATGGCCCTAGAGGAAGCTACATATCAAATTTCATTTCAATCCGTTCGGTAGTTTTTTAGAAATCGTGATGAGTGAGTGAGTGGTATTTCGCTTATATATATATAGATTTAGAAATTCAATATATTGCTATTATTATTTTGACTCTTTATTAATATTATAATTAACATGTTTTACAGAAAGTCTACCGAGCTTACATTGGCTGTCAATGGTCGAAAACTGCTGCTCCATAAGGCGAGAGAAATTGTCAGGAAAATCACTGTGAACATTGCCAACAAGAATGAGGTGTTCGAAGGCATATTTAGCTTAAGATTCGAAAGGCTGAGTTAGTTTATAATCAACTACTCATAGATCACATGAGATTAATCAAATAGCCTATATCGAAGAAGAATATTTTGTATTATTAGTACTGTACCATTTACCGCTTTGAAATACAGTATTAATATTTTAAATACATTCACACTTCATGTTAAATTAAGTTAAAAATATTAAATATGTAAACCATTTTTTTGTTTTTACCTTTATTTCTCTTGATTTTTTTTTTGATGTGAATTGAAACAGGTCCATCTTCTGCAAACTAAATTTTATTTATAAAATGGATAAATGTATGTATTTTTATTTAGAAACCAATATTTGACAAAATTATCTGTAGGTCTAAAGTTGGTGATTTGTTAATTTTTAAAATAGGCTAATATACATTAAAAACCGAATGTAATAGCGAGCATATCCTCGTAGTTTTGTACATGTCTGTAGTAAGTATTTCTATTATATAAACAAAGCCTGTCATTCGAGCAGAAACTCTGGCCCTACTGCACATGCGCCAGGATCTATACAGGATCACCCCGACCACCCAACCACTAACCAAGTGCCTGTGTCCTAATCAGTAATTTTCGTGAAAACATCAGAACATACAATAATTTGTTTGCATTTGCTTCTCCGCCTTGATTTGTGAACGAACAAGGGGATACATTAGTTAATTACATTTAAAGCTACCGGTCAACTGGGGTAGCAAATAATATAATTTCTTAAGGTAGAATCTGCAAAAGTTGTAAATTACAATTTATTGATACATGCGACTTTATTCGTAGATGTGAGCAAATAAATAAATAAAAGGACTATCGGGTAAATATTTTGCCTTACATTGAACGCAATTAAATAAACGGTATCAGTTAACTGACACAAACTTTCTCCCATTTTACTGTAGTCAAAATAATATTGTTTTTAATCATTTTATATACTACTTTTTAGAACAAAACAAAAAAGTAGTATTCTACCTACGTCAATCGTATAAAAAATTATTGTCCGAAGCGGGATTCGATCGTGCGACCTTTGAATTACTGGCAGTGCTCTCTACCGTGGTGCTACCCCGTGCCGCCGCTGCCGCGATGCTAGATTGACAACACAAACTTGTTTATTTTTAAACATTTCCCCATAATTATAAACGTTGAAGTTTTGATAAAAGCGGGTGGTCTCATTTTGTTTGGCATCTTAAGCACTATAAATACTGAAAATTTGATCAAAATCGTTAGAGCCGTTTTTGAGAAATTTGCATTTTTGCCGTTTTTTATGGGTTTTTATGGGTAAATTACCCTTAAAAATTAAAAATTCCAAAAATTGAAAAAAAAAAAATGCCTGGAGATATTAGGGTTTAGTACCTACATACCAAATTTCATGAAAATCGGACCAATAGTGTCCTCTCTGGTCGTGTATACATACAGACAGACTGACAGACAGACACCACTCTAAAGACACTTTTTTGGGTTCAGGGAGCACCAAAATAAAAAATTCCACTAAAAATATTTTTGGGTTCAGGGAGCACCAACACAGATAATTGCACTAAACAATTTTTGGTTGTTCTGGGAGCACCAAAACAGAAAATTCAACTGAAAATTCAAATTCGAACATTTTTACGAAAACAATACTTTCTCCATATACTACGTATAGGGTGGAGAAAGTAAAAAGGAGATTTTAGTTCCGCGTTCCATGGCAGAAGAAAGCACAGTGAGTTTCGCCCAAATCGATCTATGCATCTCTTTTAGGCCTACGAAAATTATTAGCTGTGCACCAATAAATGCTAAAAATCCCGTTCTTTGCCACTTTGTTACTCATAGCTCCTGATCGAACACAAAAATACAAATCAGGTTTTGAGGTATATTTAACATCTATCTATGTGTACAATAAGTTGAGTAAGTCATCAAAAACTTAAATTAAAATAGTCAGCTGATTGAAAGAGATCAGTGTCGGCACAATAATCAGCTGTTTACTTAAATGGCTCTTAACTTTCAACGTTAATTACTTATATAATTCAAGGTTAATTAATTTCCATAAACAGCTGATTTCATACCTTAAATCCATTTTACTTTTTCACCATACAGTATAGAGAAAGTATAGAGATCGCAAAAAAATTGACTTTTGTGGAAATATCCGTTTTGGGACCCCCTGAGTCCAGAAAAGTGGTTTTACAAAATGTCTGTCTGTATCAAGCTAGAGAGAAAACGATTCGATCGATTTCGAACAAATTTGCACCAAACATGTCAATTAGGCCTGTATAGATGCACGACAAAAGGTTTTGAACAATTTGGAAAAGCAACCACTTTTTGGCCAAAAATACCCCAAAAAATCATTTATTATTTTTGTATAAAAAACGGCTCTAACGATTTTGATCAAATTTGCCTTATTTGTAGCCCTTAATGTACCCTACCATATTAAAAAAACCGAATCTTTCTATAAATTCTCGTTTAGCTAATCAACTCCTATAAAAGCGAGTGTACGTACTTGGAGTAACATTTAATATCCCATCATCTGTAATACGCAAACAAAACCTAGCGTAGATTATACTTTGGGGTTATGTTTACAACTTCAATCAATAATATAGCCTATGATATTAATAACTTCTAACTCATTTGATCTATCAATATGAATAAAAGGCAATTAGAGACAATATTTTTATATTTATTTAAATATATATAACTAGGGGAGACCCCTGCGTGCTCCGCACGCCAACCCCCAATGGAACCTTCTAAAAACATACGTTATGTTTTATTTATAATAAAGGTGTAGGATTAATAATAACCTCAAAACTAAGATGGTAAATAATGTAAAATGTTCAAATTAAATTATTTCTTATATTTCATAACAGCAGTTATAATAATGGTTAAAAGAACCATTAACTCTCAGGTCTACACTTAAAAACCCTAACCTAAAAGCTAGAAATACAACAATAATTGCTTCAAATTTTGAAATCAGCTGTTAATGGAAATATTGGTGCTAACAGCTACATTATCTGTTATCAATTGGTTGCTATGGTAATAAATGTAAATACATGTGTTGATTTGTCATTCTGGGCCTAACCTAAGAATTTTTTCCAACTAAATTTACAAATATTGGAATAAAAAAAGGTTTTTATCGAAATTAATTATAGCCTATGTTACTCAGGGATAGTGTAGCTTTTTATTAGTAAAACTGTTTTTTCAATCTGTTTAGTAGTGCCAGAGATTACCCCCTACATACAAACAAACAAACAAACAAACACACAAACAAACAAACAAACAAACAAACTTTACCTCTTTATAATATGAGTATAGATAATATACATAAATACAAAATCTTAACAAATATTCCTACAGTTTTATAGTCCTTATAATTGTACACATTTAAGCTGCGCGCCCACTGGCTCGTCACGGACGGTCAGTACGGTCGGTACGGGATTTTTCAAAAGTTCAAAACATTAAATTAAATGAGCATGCGCCCACTGCGTCGTCACGGCCGTCAACGGTGTTCCGCACCTTCGGCATGTCCGATAGAAAGTCTGGAGCTACGAACTGTAGGACATTTCCGTGACGGCGAATCCGCCAGACCGATCCAGTGTGCGCGCACTTCGGGCGTCTGGGACGGTCGGTACGGCATTTTCAGCGTTCTACGCAGTCTGCTCTCTGTTGTGTTCGTGGTCAAACTTGTCGTGAGTCATCCTGAAGTACTAAAAAAACTTAAGGTCGTCTTCCACAAGGTCCGGTAACAAAGTGTGAAATTCACCACAAACCAATCTTTTTCTGTTAATGTTATGAATCCAACCAAAACCTCCTTTTTCTTATTTTAACATTCTCCTCTTCTTCTATCAAAAAACGCACTCTCTACTGCAATTTACTCCTCCACGTCCATCTTTCAACAGATCCTCTCCCAAACTGACTTCTGTTTTGGCGAAAGGCGGATGGAGGACAGTGCGGAACGCCTGAACGGCGGAACGCCCGATCCAGTGCGCGCACCCCCTCTAAAAAATGCCGTGACGGCCGTGACGACCGTGGGAATGAGGAATACTACCCCCCGGAAAACTCCCCCCCCCCCCCAGGTGAAACGTGACGTCACGATATCTGCCAACTAACCAATATGGGAGCCGTGTCCGCGACTGGAATACTACCCCCCCTAGCAAAAGCGGGTCGCCGGAATACTACCCCCCAGAAAACTACCCCCCCAAGCAGGTTCCTACAATTATACTGTTATCGGAAACATACTGTGACTAAACATTTTAGGTTAGTCCTCTAGTTTTTTTTTAATTCTAATTATATAAAGTGATAATACAAACGCATCGAAACTTGAGTGTGCGTGACTGGAAATTTGCCCCCCGATCTCTGACGTCAAAATGACGTAGGAACCTGCTTGGGGGGGTAGTTTTCCGGGGGGTAGTATTCCGGCGACCCACGACCGTACCGACCCAGTAGGCGTGTAGCTTTACCGAGTTAAAAATCTCCGTCTGCATAGTTAGGTAGGCCTAGATAAAGTGTGTTGTTTAAATAGTATTTTGTGTAAATGATGTATTTCTGATGTGTATCTAATTAATCCGCCTGTTATTTTTCACGGGGATTTACTAGTAGTAACAGTATTTATTAGTTACTCTCCTATATTAATGTTTCCTCTCCTACTTTAGTTCAATTATGAAGACACAGTGAATCTGTTTAGTTCAAATATGTTTGTGAGAAAGTTTCTGGTACCGTTTATTTAGTTTTAATTTGTGAGTGAGGATTTTGTTTAGAAGTAGGCCTTTGTCTTGGCTGGTTCTTTTTAAACTTTATTACAACTCCTATTACATGACAAAACTTAATAAATTTATTCGGGCATTTAATATTATTTACCATCTTAACTTCGAGGTTATGATTTATCCTACACCGTTACTAAAACAGAAGTTACAAATTATGAAAGTGTAAGGAGAATGGAGGGAGCGTGCGAAGCACGCAGTTCGCTTCCCTAATATTCGTTAACATTTGCAACCAAAACTACGTGCTATTTTGACATAGAGATAATCACTAAACATATTCCTAGCTTAAATTCTTTTCCAACAGCTTTTTCTCAGTACACACACAAACACATGACGCTCGACGAGAAATCTTTCAGCTCCTTATCACAAAATTGTTACTACACTCGGGGGAAATTCGGTAAATGGCAGCGCCTCTACAATAGCAACTTTATTAAACTTCCGTTGACCATCGGCCATTATGAATTGTCTGTCGGAGTACTCGCATGGAAAAAGTTCTATAGGAAAACGAAATCTTGAATTGCAGTTCAGAATAACGGACGTTATTGAATTAAGGAAATAGCTTAGAAAAATATTATTCTTCGAACTGAATTTCTGAACGAACTGTGGAATATCCGTCTTTATACATATACCATGAATTTAAAACTACTAAGTGTTCAATTAGTCTGAAAACTGTGTAACGATTTCTACTACTGCAGACTTCAAAAACAAAAACATCTGGAGTGCACATCACACAACTTTCCTTACCAAAATAGATGCTGTATCAATTATCAAATTTCTCGAGCGAGAGATTGATGATACCATTTTCGAGTTAATAGGAGTATCCGTTTCGAAGAAAGCGGTACTAACTTCAAAACGGTTAATCCCATGGACCTGATTTTGGTCTCAATCGATTTCTAACCTCACAAAATGTCAAATTTGATACCAAATACGGCTAGTTTAAAAAAAAGACATTTTTACCCCCAAAAACGCCCTTTTTGGGGGCAATTTTTGAAAAAATGGAAAAAGTTGAGTGGGGTATCGTTTTGACATTATTTTGGACGCTGAATCGAATGAGGCCATTTTCAAGTCGATAGGAGCAGCCATTTCAGAGATAAAAACAAAATAACTTGGTTTTTGTAATAACTTTTTTCAACGAACTTTTAACGGTCTTTCGCGTACATAGGGTGTTAAGGGGGTCGGAGTAGAGTATGTTAGCAAATTTTAATCAAAATCGTTAGAGGGAATTTGGAGTAAATACCAAAAATGTGCTATAAACTGCTCCCACGGTAAGACACCACCTCCGATTTGCTTCAAATTTACATGGGTTTAATTGTTTACATGTTTGAAGATATCCTGTAAATTTCAGTTCGATCCGTCCAGCCGTTTGCCCTGTGCACTCCGGACACACACACACACACACACAGACACACAGACACACAGACACACAGACAGACCAATTGCCAAAAATGCATTTTTTGGACTCAGGGGGCCTTGAAACGTAAAGATATTATGAAAACTCGACATCGAATTTTTGGGTCGATCGCAATACTTACCTTACCTAGTATAGGGTAAGGAAAGTAAAAAAGAAACATGGAAGTCCATCATCTACCCTAAAGTAAAAATATTAACACATAGATATTTATTTACCGGATTTAGACAATGTCTAGACTCCGTCCGTCAGACATGTGGATATCTGACCTCCGCCCAGGCAACATGTCGACATTATCTTATAATTATATGTACGTTGTGTGTTTCGTGTTTTCGTTTGTGTTAAGTGTTTTTGTGACAACCTCAATATTGAGTGACTTGGTTTTATTAATTTGAATTTTAAATGTGTTGTAATATTTGTGTGACCTGATGATGGAGTAAACCGAAACCGCGGTCGTCACTATAGTAACAAACAAGGATTGATAGACGTCAAACAGGTAAATGTATACCTAATTATAGTCATTATTAATAAATCAATCCGGGAGCTATATAACAAAATGAAAAAAAATCTCAACATCGATTTATTTTGCGATCACTATACTTTCTCTATACTATAGTATAGTGAGAAAGTAAAAGGTTAAACATCAATGTACAACAAAATAATAAAGCAGGCAATATTTTCTCCATGATACTGTCTTGAAATTAAACCTCACAAACTCGATGATTGATTTTAAGGCTTCGGCCACAGGCCATGGGTACCAATTCGACACTAAATCTAAAAACACATCTTTTTGAGAAAAATTAGACAACAAATTGTTGAGCTATGTTATTTTAACCAAACTATATCAGAAATACAAAATTTTAACTAAGAAAAATTCTTGGCCCCAGGGGCAAGTTATGCTTAAACAGCGTGACAGTCAACCAGTTAAAGTGTGAATGGTGGTTTGTATGAGTGGTTACCTTCTTTCACACGATCAGCTGGTTGCAACGACACGACACGCTGTGATTCCCCGGTAGACCACACAATTAAATGAATCATTTCTAATGACTCCTTGTCCGTTGATGTTTGGAGCAATCTAGGCTTTGTCCCTCCAAGCCTTTCCATTTTCCATTCCTCAGTTATAATTTCCCTTCCTATTTGTTGTAAAATTTGTTTTCTATGTTCAGCTGTTTTTATAGACCTTAATAAGTTCTACTGAGTTATAAGGATAGAAATTGGGCTGTACATGAAGACACACTTCCGATTGATTTGATTTGATTATTAGCCTCATTCGGTTTGAAATAGAATTGCTGTAGTAGACATTTGAGTTGTCACATAGTCACATTTACAATATACAAATGTTAAAAATATATACAGAATACAATGCAATAATAATTAATACTCATACAATAAAAATAAGACTTACATAACTATAACCCTTTCAATTCCAATTACTGGGGACCTAGTGTTGCTATCAGCTCAATTTAATTTTGAGCGAATATTGCACTGTAACATGTTTACTAAAAAAAAGTATTTCTGTCAGTTCTAAAAGGCTGATTTTTTTTTAGTTTCTTCTATGACTAAAGTATAGATTGGTATGAAAAAAAACATATATTTTTATTTTCAAGTATCTGTTTTTAATTTTTATTTATTGAAAAAAATATAAATTTGTAACAAAAAACCGGAATAAACAAGAATTTTGGAAAACTTTTCAATGGGAATACCTATATTTGTTGCTTGTTTTTTGTTGTCTATATCATTATAAACAAAATTAAGTGGTTTACACATGTTTTAGACACAATAATAAATTATTAAAAAATTATAATTAAAAAACAAGTTTTTTTGTAAAAAATGATTTTTTATGAAAACAATTAGTTTTGACACCAACTTGTACAAAATTGCCTCAACTATTTATTTGATTGCTTAACAATAGTATTATATAGATCAAAACTAGTAAGAAAAGCTTTTTTCAAAACTGATTGGTAATATTTTAATCACTCAGGTTCGAAACAAAAGTTCCGTCGCCACTAACGTCATTTTGTAACAAACTGCCGTCGTCTTCGTTCATTTTATTTCACAACAATCATTATTATTATAAAAAGAACAATATTCAAAAATAAACTGTGAAATTACACACGATAACCTAGTACAACAAAACTAAACAACGCGTAAGCTCACTAAAACACTGCGTAGTAAGTAGGAACCAAACAACGGCGAGAGCAGACAGCTGTCTACAGAGCGGCCAAAGACGGCAAACATTACATTTTCTAAGATTTATTTACCACAGAAACTGAACTCAAATGGTTCTAAAAAAATTCCACAGATAGCAGCACATCTCAAACTTCAACAATCAAAGTAACTACGTCTGTTCAAATGCAACCAAAGAACGTTATCATAGCGAGTTCGGGGCTCGCCCGACATAGGGGTTAGTAGGGTGCGGGGATGCCCCGACACTCGAGTGGAAAGAGATAAACTATTTCACATCAATCGTACTATAAACATAAAAAAACTGTAAAATCTGTTTAAAGCCTAAGGTACTCCTCCAAAGAGTAACTTTCCACAAGGAAAGTTTATTTTTAACATTGTTTATATTTTTACCACCCTTCAGAATTTATAAACAATTACAGTGTCATTGCAAATATACAGAGTGTTTTATAATGACACTTTAACCTCCTCATTATTTTTGTTACTGAAAATAAGTTAACAAAACTTTGTATTATATCTTGTGTTGTATAAAAGGACAAATCTTTTTGACGTATCTGACCCTGTATGATTTTGGGAGCTTAGGGGGCTAAGGGGGGTTAACAATTCGAAATATAAAGATAGGTCATGTAATACTACATTGAAAAGCTTATTTAAAGAGAAACAGAATGGTGTAAACTAGAGCTTAATATCTTCCTTCGTTTCAAAGTAATGGACAATCTAAGTTCTGGGAAATGATCTTTATTGTAACACCAAAGCAGGTCCTTGTCGTGAAAAAAATCATTTCACCTTGTCTTCGTTTGAGCGATTCATTTGTAAAAAGACAAAACTGAGTGCTATCGCAACTAATAGGAACAAAATGAGGGAGGTATTGCTAACTACATGAAAAGTGGTGATTATCAGAGAAAGGTTTGTATTCGCGGTTCCATTTACATTTCCTGAAAATTTTCAAGTACACATAGAAACACAGATACATTAGCGGTGCCGTACTACATTTATTTACAGTTTATTTTGTTAAAATGTGTTACATTTAATCTCAACCTACAACTTAGTTATTCCTAATATTAACAAATTAACAACTTGCTTTGATGTTATGATAAAAATATCATTTTCCAGAACTTTAATTGTCCATTACTTTGAAACAACGCAAGTTACTAAGCTCTAGTTTTGTGCCATTCTGTTTCTCTTTTAATAATTGCAATGGTATTACATGTAGACCACTCAAACCAGTGCGATTTCGACGCGAATAAATAAATGTTTGCCTACAGCTCCGATTTGGATGCAGTTTTCGGCATCGTGTTCAGAAAAATACCAGGAAAAAAGTCTACATACGACCAGTTTCGGGAGAAAGCGGAAATGCATCGCGGGTGCATAAAGTGCATCTAAAAATGCATATTTTTTTTAAACCTCTAAAAATGGGTGAAAAGTCGCGAAAATCGGTACTTGGGGTTTTTTTTGGTGCTGATCTCAGTTCTGACCATGCGAAATGCCCCCGGTGCACCAGAGCCACCCCCCTCCTCACTGTTGCACCAGAGCATTTCGCATGGTCAGAAATGAAATCACCGCTCTCAAAACCCCTTGAGAGGAAGTTTTCAAGTCTCTCACAACTTCACAAATTTCCCCCCATATCCCTACCAGAGCTGGGGTGCACGGGGATGGGGGAATTTCGCATGGTCAGAAATGAAATCACCGCCCTCAAAACCCCTTGAGAGGAAGTTTTCAAGTCTCTCACAACTTCACAAATTTCCCCCCATATCCCTACCAGAGCTGGGGTGCACGGGGGTGGGGGAATTTCGCATGGTCAGAAATGAAATCACCGCCCTCAAAACCCCTTGAGAGGAAGTTTTCAAGTCTCTCACAACTTCACAAATTTCCCCCCATATCCCTACCAGAGCTGGGGTGCACGGGGGTGGGGGAATTTCGCATGGTCAGAAATGAAATCACCGCCCTCAAAACCCCTTGAGAGCAAGTTTTCAAGTCTCTCACAACTTCACAAATTTTCCCCCACATCCCTACCAGAGCTGGGGTGCACGGGGGTGGGGGAATTTCGCATGGTCAGAAATGAAATCACCGCCCTCAAAACCCCTTGAGAGGAAGTTTTCAAGTCTCTCACAACTTCACAAATTTCCCCCCATATCCCTACCAGAGCTGGGGTGCACGGGGGTGGGGGAATTTCGCATGATCAGAAATGAGATCAGCATCCCCAAAAACCCCCGGGTACCGATTTTCGAGGATTTTCATCCCCGAAAATTTTTAGAGGTTTAAAAAATGCACTTTATGCACCCGCGATGCAATTCCGCTTTCTCCCGAAACTGGTTACATGTAGACTTTTTCCTGGTATTTTTCTGAACACGATAGAGAAAACTGCATCCAAATCGTAGCTGTAGACAAACATTTTTTTATTTTTCAGTACTTTGACTGTTCTAACGACCTACTTTGTGGTTCAGATATGTCAAAAAATGTGTCCTATTATGCAATACAAGATATATACAAAGTTTTGTTAAATTATTTTCAATAACAAAAGTAATAAAGGGGGTTAAAGAGACTTTATGAACATTCTGTGTATTGACTATTCAAATATAAATTATGAAACAGAAATTAATTTGTCAGAAATTATGAATAGTTTATGATAAAACTCATTACTGTTTCTTGTTATTTCACGGTTGGTCTGATATACACTGCACATGTAGGCCTACTCCAAAGCGGAATGATGAATGTAAAGTTGTAGGACTTTTTATATTAGAAATCCATAACTAAAAGCATGATTTTATATAAAAGCTTTGTTGTATATCTATTACACCTAATTAGTAAGCTGTACAAAATTTAAAGTTGAACCTTTTTATGTCCACCAGAGACCAGAGATAAAGTGAAGCGGTCAGTATAATAGGACATGAAATCCATAAAGGGACACAAGAACAAAGGATATACCTCACTAAAAATAATATTCACTATGTCCACCCCCCTCGCCGCGCCGTCTGTCTGGTCATAGTGAAGCGTTATTTTCGGTGGACGGTAATTGGAAGAACTTATCAAAGGGCTTCGGAGGGTCGAACTCTGCTTCAACGATTCGCTATAGCCGGGACAGTACGTCACGTTGTGCGGGATTCTTTGTGCGGGAAAAATGAGCACAAGGAAAAACTCAATCTAAATGGCTTTTTCTAAACGGATCAAAGGGATGGTATTCATTAACTCTTGTCGATTCGAGGCTGACAGATTTGTAATACGTTCCGCAGCCGTAGCAGTGCCAAAAGCTAGTTCGGCAATGTAGCGAGTAATGAAGGAATATGTTATTGTAAACTTAGGTTAAATCTAGAAGGAAATAACCAAATAAAAAATTGACAATAACGAAAGTGAAAAATAATAAACAAAACAAAAAACCAATGATTTTTTAAAATTTAAATGTCAATAAACAGGTAACATACAAAAAACTAATGTATAATTACTTTTATTTTACCTGGCTTTTGTGATCTGTGGATCTTTTAAATTTTGAAAAACAACCCTATTTTTGGCAAAAAAACCCGAAAAAATCAGGTATTATTTTTTAAATAAAAAAACGGTTCTAACGATTTTGATAAAACTTGGCTTATTTGTAACCCTTAATGTACCCTACCATATTAAAAAACCGGATCTTTCTAAAAATTCTCGTTTAACTAATAATAATAATAATAACTGATTTTTGGGGTTTTTTTTGGAAGAAAAGGGGGTTGTTTTCAAAAAATTTCAAACTCGTTTTTCATGCATCTATACAGTCCTAATTGACGTGTTTGGTGCAAATTTGTTCGAAATCGATCGGATAGTTTTCTCTCTAGGTAATAATAATAATATTTATTAGTTAATCTCCTACTTTAATATCACCTCTCCTACCCCTCCTACAATTAGTGAATCTGTTTAATAATTTAAATATTTGTAAGAAAGTATGTGCGAGTTCCTGGTACCATTTATTTTTTTTAAATTTAAAAATGCTGACCTTATTATTCTTGTATGAATGTAAGGTATTAATATTGTTTAACAGATCGTTAGGTTAGAATGACAAGGTTTTACATTGTGTCGTTTATGCTAAGAGGTGAACATGTAGTAACAACCCCTAAAACAATAAATATTCATTATGATATTTTCATTAAAGCTAGACAGCTGAAATGTGATACATTTATTTCTTACAAGATACCTATACAAAATAAACCAGTTTTACATTGTGTCATTTATGCTAAGAGCCTAGTTTAAACTAAGACCCTAGTTTTGAGAAAAATGAGTTTGAAATTTGATTTTTTATTGTACTTAAACTTGAAATTTTAGAGTTGACATAGTAATTTCATTGTAAATATGGATATATATATATTTTTAATATGTGATTATTCGTTTTTTAGATATTAATATTGCCTTTTTACAGCTAGAACACAAAAGTTTAAAATTGTTAGAAGTCAATGTTCTATATTTTACTTACAACAACCTTTTCATTCTAACTACTGTACTGTACTCACGAGTGTGGACCTGGAAAGAACGCAACCAGCACGGCCCAGTGCATTGGTTTTGCCCTGTCACTTATTTTAAATGCATTTCCAAAAACATCGGTCTCCATATCTTCTCTTGAAAGTACGGAAGATCTCTTCATTAAAAATTAGTAAGTGTGTTTAACAATAGTATTGAAGGATGTTACCGAGGTGATCCACTAGGATTTGAAAATCGGCATTTCTGAGAAATCAGAGGGTTGATAGTTCCGCAAATTACTGACATGGCTAGTACAGCTGTCTTAGCGCCTGTAAATCTCAGGTCCACACTCGTGATTACTACCCAGTAGCTTATAAGACGGGGAGAGTATTGGGTGACAGTACTAGCGGAGAGTCCTCGCTGCTAGTGGACTGGTCGGCTAGTAGGTATTTACACGTAGCCAGTACTAGCTGCTAGTAAAAGAACACACTGGCGACCAGTCGGGTGATCTGTTTTGCGAAGGTTGTTTGTTATGTAAAGTTATCATGTCTGACAATGAATTTGGATGGAGAGAAGTGATGGAGGTATGGCAAGATCGATGAGAGAATGAAGAAAAGGAAGAAGAGACCAGGATGTATTGGGAAAGAGTAGAAGACATAATGAAAAATCAGAGGATACAGTTGTACCACTATACCACGCAAGGAGTCTCAGGCCATTGAAATTTTAGATTTAAACTAAATAAGTTCAGATTGGTAGAGTCGGAAAGTTGTGAGGACTGTGGAGAAGTGGACACTGCATATCATGCATCATATGAATGCAATAAATAAATATAAGGAAGTGAGGAGGATGTTTGAGGTGGAATGTGAGAGAATTGGAGTAGAGTATGGGAGAAAGGCAGTGGTGGAAAACAAAGAATGCTTCAAACTTTTCAAAGAAATATGTAAGACCGTAGGAAATGGAAGGGAAAACAGGAATTGAAAGAAAAATAACTCACGGACGAAATGGGGAAAAAAATTAGGAAGCTCGATGATTCCTATAATGGGATGAGGGGATACTTGTTTGGATGAAACTGATAACAGGACACCGAGAATGTCCGGTAATGAAATAAATAAGGAATTTTAGGAGAAGAAAGTATAAAGAAGAAGGTCTGAGGTGGTGGAGGGCTTTGTGGGGATCTCCCCAAACCCGTGACAATGAATTTGAAGGAGCTTTAAACGAAGCTGTTAGGGAGGTGGTTATGGTGTTAAGAAAGGAGCTAAAGGAAATATTGCACAGGAGTAGACCCTGGGTAAAGGAAAGGGTTGGTAGAAGAGGTATACTTGGTGCCTCAGAGACACTGTTTCGTGAGTTGGTAGTAGATGGTCCTGAAGAATTCCTATACATATCCTGTTTATCCGTGTAGGGTCCGTTATATATAGTCCAAAATATAGCAGTTATATTTTACAATGTGGATTTTTCAGAAATTTAATAAAGCTCACCAGATTTGAAGTAGATCCTCTTGATATCACCATCTCCCTCAAATATGAATCCGCTGTATCGGACCAGTACAGTTTTGGCTCGTACAAGTCGTCAGTTCCCTTTCCGCTTCTCTTGGATCCCTGTACCTTTATAAATTCTTGTTGGTACTTACTTACTAACTCTTTATATTTTTAATCTTCAACCTTAGGAAGTCAATTTTAGGCACAGCGATGTCTTTCAAGAACTAATTCATTCAACAGTTTTACCATTGCTGACTCTCTTTTATTTTTTTGCGCTTAATCGACATGCCGTATATTTCACAACAGCTCGTAGTTGTGATCAATATCTAGGAAGCGTGAAATATCTTAACTGCTCCACTTCACAGTAGGTTTTTTTCAAAGTTTTAGGTTTCATAAAATAGCACAGCGTTCGCCCTCAAACACTAGCCCCTGATTGACTACTGGCGGCTAGTACGTATTTAGATGGGGGAAGTAGATGGCGCCAGAAGGTCACGTGACTGCTACTCTCCGGTTGGTCGCGAGTAAAAGTTGAACAGGTTTAACTTCACTGGCCGAAAGTAGCTACTATCCCGACACTGAAAGAATATTCATTTTTTTTCAACACTCAATTACAAAAGGTAGACTTATAAAATGGTTTGAAATGAGGCAATGTCAAAGCGTTCAGCTGCAAGAAATTGTACTGTTTAGATAGTGATACAGTGATACCGGAAGTGCGTTTCCTGTTGCTTTCTCGTTTACTGGAGCAGACCCCCGACTCGGTGATTTAAAATCGTTTTAAAAAGATAGAGTGAAATGGTTCTAACAGGCCAGATACAACGTTGTCATTCTCTGATGAGGTAGGCGCTTACCAGTTGAAAACAGTGACACAGTTCTAGCTGTACTCTGTGAAAATCTACAGTCTGTAGCAGCCAAATAGAACCATTTCATTCCAAACTTGTATAACATATTGTGTTGCAGTTAGAACTTTGTACTTCTAGCAAATGGCTTATTAGGCAATATAGAGACATAAGAGTTAGTGCAAGATAAAGATAAATTCAGATAGAACCTTGTCGCGCCAACAGCTGAAAAAATGGAATTGTGTTAGTTAGAACCTTGTCATTCTCTGTTGAGGTAGGCGCTTCCTAGTGACACAGTTCTAGCTGTACTCTGTGAAAATCTACAGTAGCAGCCAAATAGAACCATTTCATTCCAAACCTGTA
>JAGFPH010008760.1:6583-19661 GCA_018207615.1 Philaenus spumarius
TAAAATAACAATATGTACATAAACGTTATTTCCGTATGAAACACTGTACTTCGGGAGTCGCGGCGCGGCACCTCCTCGCCCTCATTTAAAAAACTATTTCATAATGATGTAATCATTTTATTTCAAATCGGTGAATTGAATAGTTTAGATCAATTCATTGGCAACATTATTCCCGCTGGAAGTTTGTTTATAACCTAAAAATAAACATTCTTCTCGCTTTGTAACTTTTCCATGTCAGTCTGTGATAATTCTCAAATATTTTAAATTATTAAAATTCGAATTACATGTTAAAATAAAAGTTGTTTATACTGTTAGAATCCGTAGTTTATGCTGATTAAGAATATCAAAATTTTATTTTACTGAAACCTTTCCATCGAGTTACAACGGTGAGTTAACGAAAGCGCGCACATTACTGAAATATTACCAGCTGGTGCGTGTCAGCATGTTGACGTCATAGGCGATCGATACTGGGTCACCGTAAATGATCAAAATGGTATAGCCCTCGTTATAGAGCCCTGACCTTCGCCAGGCGGTTATGTGTTGAATTTTGTTGTTTCAGTTGTTCCTTTAAGCTTCTTTTATTCACAGCGGCAAGTCGCAACGGCCTGTCGCCGCGATTTTGTAAGTGCATTGCCCTAAATAGGTACTTTTACTAAAAAATGAGCGGTCTCAGAAGTAGCGGTGTGTCGCAGCGTTTTGTAAATTCAGTCGCCTGCACTTATAAATCGCTGGCAGTGAGCGGTTCCTATATGCATTGGGTTGTATAGGACCGTTTATTCCACGTGGCAGCCCGCTCCCGCTCTCGCATTGCTGCCAACCCAAGCCACCTCGAACCTCACGACACCGTTGAAATATCGAGCTTGATTTATGGGATGCACTTTCCAACGCCTCTTAGGTCGCTTTTTTGACTGTAATCGTAAATATGCATACGCCAAAACACGCGGATCCATTATGTGTACGGTCAGGGATTCAGTGTTCGTGTGCACATTCGTTGAATGACTGCCGAATGTGGTTGGCAGCACTTTTACCCCCTCCACGCGACACCGATCGATCGCAGCAACTTGCCGCCCGCAAATTTGGGACAGCGATCGGCCGCAGCGACGGACTGCTGCGACCTGCCGCGGTTAATAAAAGGAGCCTTAAGCTTATGCCCCCCACACGCACTATAGAACACGCTCCTGCCGTCGAACCCAACGTCAACCCGACAAGTTGAGTGTATCATCAGTTGAAAAATGGATTTTGAGCTGTTTTTGCTGGTGTTTTATGTTTGAGAAATAAAAAAAGTAGATAGGTCGACGCATTTGGTGTAAAAATTTTTTTTCCGACCTTAGCTAGTTATGCCAAATGAATCTACTGATTGAACTTGCTATCAGTGAGCTTGAAGACTTCAGAAACTATCTGAGGATGAGAGAGAACAAAAATTGGTTGTCATAATTTTGTTACCTCAATCGCAACACTTCTGTGACACTAAGCTAGGTAAACTGAGGTCTATAGTCGGGCGAGACGCTCGACAGTTCCCCACACATCTCCGAACATGTCCCAACATGTTTGACGCTCAGCTCAATTTGGGTGGTGCTGTCGAGCATGTTGGGATGGAGCCCACACAATATCGAACATGTTCGACGAGCCGCTCTATCCTAACATGCTCGATAGTGTGTGGGGACTTATAGTCTTTAAGTTGCCTGCGAGAGTGCCGTAGATGGCGAAACCTAGACCTAGAGTGCACTGCTCAATAAAGATTTTGTGAAAGTAAAAAAAGTTTAGGTATTATTTATTAAAATTGAATTTCACCAAGAACCCACGGTCGTTAGTATAAAGTTATTTAAATGTAAAAGATTACACATCTGATGTTAGTCTAAAATTTATTTTTACAATGACTATTGTACTGAGTTGTAACGAACGACAATAATACATTATTATTATTTTTAAGTCAATTATTATAATTTACAGGGTGGGTAAAACGTCAGAGAGCGGCTTAATATTTCGTATATAAGGAAAACTTGAAGGTAGATGTGATTGAGGGGCCTACCTATGTAAAAATGCTATTTTATAAAGATGTCAAAAATTTGGTCTGTCATCTAGGCTCCGCCATTTTGAATGTAACGTTTTTTATAGAAAAGTGTTAATGTAATACACGATTTCAATGTAGAAGTTTAAGACAAAAACAATGGTGAAAACCGCACACCCATGTCTCAAACCGTTCTGAAGATATTTGCATTTATTTACATTGAGTCACATCATTTAATGTAAAAATGAAAAAAGTACAATTACATTTTTGAAGTTACACTTCTTTGCGCCCGTTGTAATCGGGATTGGGTGTCGGTCGAGAAAACGCGTCACGCGTTAGGAGTAAAATCCGGAAAGTGCCTTTTTATACCTTCTTCGTATATTAGTATACTTTCCTATACTTCAAAACGTCGGATTGATTTTAAACTTTGCACACTTATCAAGGACCGATAACAATGCAATATTAATTTTGTTGGGTGTAGTAAGTGACCACTGATCATGGTCCCATGAACACGTTTTCGGCAGTCATTAAAAATGTTATATGCTGGGTAATTCACGACGATATGCAGAAAACTTCGCGAGCTCATTCATTTTGTTGGGTGTAGTAAGTGAGCACTGATCATGGTCCCCAGACTAACTAACTGTGACCAACCAAACAGATGCAACGATAGTATTTATAAGCGTATGTAACAAAGAAGGAAAAAATGGGATATTAATTTTAAAATATGCCTTCAGTGTTGGTTAGTATTTTCATAAAAGACTAGGCTCTATCATCTACAAAATAGTAGGGCTACTCTAAGTTACTACTAGTATTTCCCAAAATATATTAAATTAATATTAGGTCTACCTGTCTATACCATTGGATGGCCAAAGAAGTATAACTTCTGGTCCGACGCAGACCCAATTTTTTTTACATATCAAATTTTAATGTTGAATAAAATAATTAAACATTATTAAACAATCAATTCAAAAGGTATTAATTTTATGCACATCAATTAATTTTAATATTAATGAACAAAAGTAGTAATAATAATTTGACTACGCAGCTGAATCGATGACGTGAGTTGAGCAAATTTCCAAAATTAAGTTTATAGTCATATGTTTACAGTTTCAAAAAACCATTTGGGTAATAGGTCTACTCACGACGGTGCAAGGTTTTACGAAATATATTAGTACAATTTGTTTGCACCTAAGCCTCCAGCTTCGACTCACGCGCTCCATCGTTCCACTCGCAGTGGAAAAACTCGCTTTCCAAGTTTGCACTGCAATTTTGTGGCTTCGGATTATGAGCTTCGCTCGCAGCGTAAAAACTCGCCCGTCCGCCTCGGGTGAGAAGTTGCCCCCAAGGTACCTGGCTTTGAACCGGGTACTTTTATGGCATTTTACGTTTTGATCGATTTTGGAGGAACCAAGCGTAAGTTCTAGCTATAAGGTCACGTAAAAAAAACAAAATGTGCAGAATACATCCTACATTATATTTTTAGAAAAAAACTCAACAAAAAATTTGGAGAACGATTGTCCCTAAAGGCCATCCCTGTAACTTCCCGCTAAGTTTGATAAACACTATTTTTGGAAATTTTGAACTGCCATAACTTTTGAATTAATCAATCGATTTTTATGCGATTTGCGGCAATCGATGCAGTTTTTTTAAGTTCATTGAAAGAATCAACAACAAAAATTTTTCAGATGAAAAGTTTCGGAAAAATTGAGGAAAAACACTTTTTTTATTTTCTTTTGTTCACGATATCTCGCGAATGAATCAACCGATTTTTATGCGATTTGCGGCAATCGATGAAGTTTTTCGAGTCCATTGGAAGAATCGACAACAAAAATTTTTCTGATGAAAAATTTCGGAGAAATTGAGAAAAAACACTTTTTTTTATTTTCTTTCGTTCACGATATCTCACGAACGAATTAACCGATTTTGACCGGACTGGTAGCGTTTGACGTCGCTTTTCAAGGTTAAAAGCTGATTAGATTTCGGAATTGATCGGTAAAGCCGTTTAAAAGTTATTAAAAAAAAAAAACTTGATTTAAAAAAATTTTATTTCTTAGTTTTTTCGAAATTTTCGAAAATTTTCAATTTTCTTAGCGGGAAGTTAAAAATTCACTCTCGTAGGAAAATCTAAAAATAGTTATTTTAGGTCAAAAAACGTACTTCCGGTTGTTGGATTGTTTTGTCTAACGAACTCCTTCGAGGTCCTTAGACAACCAACATGTGTACCAAATTTGGACCAAATCGGACTTAAAATGCGGCCGCTAGAGTGCGAACACATATATACATATTATATACGATTTTTAATCAATCCAAAATGTGTTCTCGGGACCAAGATCGGTAGTCATTTACTATTCCCGACCTTAGGTCTTATCGTAAGGGTCACTGCAATAGCTCATTTTTCCTATGGAAATTCGTTAAGAATAAATTAAAAATAAAGTACATAAAAATCCCTACCAATGAAAATTCAATGTCCAATTACACAAGTCATGAAACAAGCAATAATAAAATGCAAATATCTTCAGAACGGTTTGGTCTATAGATGTGCGGTTTTCACCTTTGATTTTGTCTTCAAATTCTCACACCTCCTTCAAATTTTCTTTATATACGAAATATTAAGCCGTTCTCAGACTTCTCACCAACCCTGAATATAATTCTTTTGTACGTGTGTATGTCACTGAACTTCTCATAAACGGCTAAACGTATTTTGATGACATTTTTGAGTATGAGTCCCACTCAATGTCAACCCTGGATGGTTTGGATTCACAATTGGAAGGGGTTGAAATTAGGTTGCTACCCCTATACAATAAATATAAATTAAAGTAACTTTGTAAAGCTATAAAGCTAAAATTATGTAATATTATTTTTAAAGGATATTCAACACTATTTGCAATTTGATTACTTATGTAAAAGTGATGAAATGAAATAACTAACCTTAAAATTAAATAATAACCCACTTACTTTTTCTATATTCTGAAAAACTACTCAACTAATTTTACTAAAATTTCACAATTTACACACATTGGAACCAGGATTTTTTTTAGAGAATATCGTCACTACAGACAAAAGGATTTAAATGGGGTAGTACAATGAAAATAAATTGCACAAAATTCCTACAAACTATAAATCTAAAATTTATTGTTTACTATTATTCTTAATTGGTATAAAAAAACATTTGTAATTCGATTACTTAAGTCAAAGAGGTAAAAAAGGGATAGCCACCCTTAAAATTACATCAAGCATTAGCGAACCATTCCCAGGTCTAGGCTACTAGTACAAAGGCATATATATTATTAGCTGATCCGTACGGCGTTGCCCGTGGTGGTGGGTATTGTCAGTCTTTTTAACGTAATTGTATTCTTTTTAAGTGTTCAGTCAGTGAGTGGTATTTGGCTTATATATATATAGATCTTAAATAATAAAATCACTATTGTCATAATAATAAAAGATCTGAAATTATTATTTTAGTAACTTTGATCCCCCCTTCCTAAAATTTCGACATTTTTCATACCCTTTCTTAGTGAGCACCTATGGCCCTAGAGGAAGCTACATACAAATTTCATTCCAATCCGTTCCGTAGTTTTGAAGAAATCGTTTTTTAATAACTTTGATCCCCCAAACCCCTCTAAAATTTCGAATTTTTTCAAACCCTTTCTCAGTGAGCACCTATAGCCCTAGAGGAAGCTACATACCAAATTTCATTTCAATCCGTTCGGTAGTTTTTGAGAAATCGTGATGAGTGAGTCAGTGAGTGAGTGAGTGAGTGAGTGGTATTTCGCTTATATATATATAGATGTAGATGAATTAGTCAAATGAAAGTTATTTTAAAATTTTTCTGATAAGCTTTGAATTATATTGAAGAAAATAAACACAATTTGCCGGCCGTCTCCACCAACTTATTTTATTTTATATACCCCAATATTCAAGAATATTCAATAGAAATGTGTCCTCATCTTATTTTGTCTTTCTGGCTGTTAACGCTGGATCAGCACCAAAAGATTTTGGTCATATTGGCTTAACCCGAAATTTTATAATTATTTTTATCTTGTCCCATTTAAAATTGAAATATGAAAAATAGAACATAACATAATCTATAGTCAAATAATATTTTTTTTAGGCACACAATTTTAGGTTATGCCTATACTGAACCAACGTAATACGTTTCTTTAATGCGTTTACTTTTGTTACCATAGTGTCCAAGTTACTAAATTCAGAAAAAAAAGAAAAGGAAATACAAAGCACTATGTTCTATTAGCACTAATTTATCACAAGTTACACAATTAGGATGTGCAATGTCTATTTCAAAGGTATTAACAAATAAACCAGTTTAACACAACTTACAAAATAAGGAAACACAATGTTCATTTAATCGGTAACGTGACGTGACTAAACCCATGCAGCTATTGAGTTTAAACCACTGCCTATTTTATTTCGTCGATTTCTATTTCTTTTGCGATCAGCTGTTACATTAAACTTCTTGTTTATATTAGTTCGTGTGTAAACCAACGAAGAAGAAGAAATCACCGACGAAATCAAAAACACAAATTATTTTAAGCGCGTATCGCAAGTTGGTAGATTTTATCTTATCCAAAAAGTGCTCGGTGCGTCTAAAGAAATTTTCATTTCAAAAAGTACTTACAATTTCGATGTTCACGTAATAATATAATGATGACACATATGTAATAAAACTGTATAGCCTACAATATAATAAACACTACATAAATTACAACAAGTTTCCTGTTCTCTCTATTATATAGAAACATTCCTGTCATTCACGCAAAAACTCTGGCCGCATAATCAATCGTAATTTCCGTGAAATCATCAGACCGTACCTGTTTGTATTTGCTTCTATAAACAGGCATGATATATATTTGTATTTGATGAGTCTAGAAAACAACATTTCACCCTCGCAACAAAGCAAACTGTTGAAAAACTTCGCCAACAAGACAGTGCTGGGAAAAGCAACAGATGCGTGAAATAAGCCAAAGTTGGCAAAGAGTTGTAAGAACAAAGGTAATGGAGCGTTCTGAACTTGCCGAAACTCTTTTTAATTTATTTGCTTTTAGACGATGCAAGTTTCTTTCGTTTGTTTAATTTAACATAATACGTTACGCGTAATTTGCTGGTGAATTCATTTTATTCGTTTACAAAAGAAGTTTCGTAATTTGGAGGTTATGCTAAACAATGATAAAGGTCAGGATGAGGCAATACAGAATGGCTTATCAACATTTGGTTTTTGTTTTTGTGTTTGGGAGAGATTGAACTCGACTCGAAGAATTAAATCAATAATGTATACAGTTTTATTGGGTGAAAGTTGCCGGGATTCTAAAGTAAATCTACCAGTCTTAGTATGCAAAATAGATTGTTTACTGAGAAGTTAGTGGTGCTCATTTACCATTCCCGACCTCACCATACAGTCACTGCAATAGTTCATCTTCATTCTTTGTTTGTTCTTTAATAGCCCAGTCAATAAAGGTTTTGATAGGGAAATATTTAGGGTAAACCTTGATTATATAAGGAATATTTTCTGAAAAGTCCCCAAACCTCCTCCTCTTGCTTCCACCCTACCCCCCTTAAAATTCACTTTTGAAAGACTTCTTTATTTTGTCAATATCTAAGAGATAAACAGCGATAGAGTAATAGCTTTTTTGTTATTGTAATCCTTATAAGATTCTCTATCAAAAATTTTCATAGCATTTAAGCTATAAATAATTATTTTCCGCGTATTTTTAAATTAAATGTTTAAAACAATAAATACAGGAAAATAAATAAAAAAATTTAAAATAAAATAAAACATATGTTTAAATCAATTTTTCCATCGTAATACCCATAATTAGACCAGCTATAAGAGTCCAAACAATAGGCCTTTGCTGCAGATTGACCGCTGTTCTGAAAACGCACTGTTCCAGCCCGCGAGGAATCGTGTGCCCCGCGACGTCTCCCTTTATCAGACCAGTTATGTCAACTGGCTGCACTTAACATTTATAACAATTGATTTATAGCTTAAACGCTTGAACATTTTTGATAGAGAATATTATAAGTATTACAATAACGAAATAAATATGACTCTATCGCTGTTTATCTCTCAGATATTGACAAGATGAAGAAGTCTTTCAAAAGAGAATTTTAAGGGAGGTAGGGGTTGGAGCAAGAGAGGGAGGGGCGGGGACTTTTCAGTAAATATTCCTTATATAGTCAACTAACATCCATGAAAAAATCAGCTTTTTTACTAATTAGTTCCGTCACAAAACATTTTTTGACTGGGCTAATAGTCGACCGGCCGTAACGCAGCCAAAAATTGCTGACCCCCTCCCCCTCTATGGCGCCAGCCCCCACGAAAAAAAGCAAACCATTACATCATTAAATTCACAATTAAACGATCTACAACTTTTATTCATTGATTTTTACTACAATATGACATCAAAAAAGCCTTTTCGCAAAAACACAAAGTGTTAGGGTAAAAAATAGTTTTCCGTGCATTTAAATTTATTTATAACAAAACTAATAGGTTTACCGTAAAAATAAAGAGGACCATTATTCTAGCCTTTGTTTATATCAAACACAACAAAAAAAATTCAACTTGATACGATTATTAGTACCGTAGATTGTAATATCCCTCTTCTTTAACTTAACTTTAAAAGTGAAAGAAAAACAATTTTACTAAGAAAGAACAAAAGAAATCAATGATTATTTATTACTATGTAACAATACAATTTAATGAAAATACCCATGGCATAATAGCTCATTTAATATGAAAAGTTTTATTCTCGGGGCTGGTATCCGTGGGCAATGAATATTCAATAAAATATCGATAATTAAAAAAACGTTTTGAAAATGTTCAGTTATAGTCTGACAAGTTTTAGGTTAATGTAACGCTGAAATATTATTAGTAATATCACCACACTGTAGATACTCTTCAACAACTTCGTGAGATCTTTTTTCTTCTATCAAGGTTTTCTCCTTACAGTTTAATCAAGATTTTCTATTTTGGTTGGGTCCCTTTTTTAGTCTGTAACATTAACGGTTTGGCTTCTCTTCGCAATATTTTCCTTTCTTGCGTTTTCCTTCTAGCTTTGTTGCGGGTCTTGTTATATTTGAATTGGTCAGCTGTTCCGTAAGTAGGCTATTTTTAGCTGGTCCTTAGTTCGTATAAAATGTATTTATTTATTTCTATCAAACGTTTTTGAATAGTATTGATATTTATTATTTTCAGGAGTATGTAGGCTTTATAGAAATAACGTTAATTTATCGTTTTATGTCCATTTGCAAAAGTTATTAGTCATTTTTTCTTGTTTCATAACTATTCTGAACAGCTGATCCATTCCCGTATGCGCACGTAGTTCGTTAATGATCCGCTAGAGCGATCTGCATTTATCTACTTCATTAATATTAGTTTTAAATTAGGTGAGCTCCAGGGGAATTTTTGGGGACTTTTGTAAAAATGATCCTCTGGTAGTGGTTTATTGATGGAAAAAAATAATTCAGCTTTACCCTATTTTTTCCGAGGTTTCATCTAATTACGTTTCGCGCAGTAGATTACTTAACCCTCGAAGTGCTGAGCAATTTACTTAGTGCTAAGCATTGTTAGGGCATCACGCAAACATATTTTGAAAAACTAATAATAAATACAAATTTTGATTTATATACGACATATTATACAGCGTGAAATAGAACTATGCGGCGATGTCTCGAAAGCTCAATATATAGCTAAAAATAAGAAAAACGTTCATAAACATAGGCCAGAAAACGCTTCGTTTTATAAATATCCGCCATTTTGTTTTTTGTACAAAATAATTCATATATAGAGAAATGTTTGACTGATTAAGTTTAAACTTGGCACGAAGTTCAACCTAACAATGATATGTCTCAAGAAAAATAAACGGTTATATCCAATCATGCATTTCAAAATGGCGACTGTTTGAAAATTTCAAACCTATATTACTCAAAGACCGTACATTTTATCCAAAATTGACAAACCACCTTTTTTGTAGCCCTTTTGATTCCCTATCGGATGTTGTAACTGTCAAAAGAATCGATGAAGGATAATAGATAAGTTATGTGTAATAATTGGTTTGTTCAACCCGGCATCCTTACCAACACAGCAAACACAAAAATATTGTATGTACATTTGCTGTTAATATCTTTAACTCAACTAATATCCTTCTTCCGATTGTTTTGACTGTAAGACCATCCGGTAGGGAATCAAAAGGGCTACAAAAATGTGTGTTGAATTTTTTTCTTGCAATGTAGGGGTTTTGAGTAATTAAGGTTTGAAATTTTCAAACAGCCGCCATTTTGAATCGCGTGATCGGATAGAATCGCTTATTTTTCTTGAGATATATCGTTGTTAGGTTAAACTTCGTGCCAAGTTTGAACGCAATCAGTTAAAAATTTCTCTAAATATAAACTAGTAGTTCTGTGAACAGTAGACCTCGCTCGTTGAAATAACAAATGTGGTTTTGAGCTTAGGTTAAAAATAGTGTGTCAGTAAGGTAGTAAGCACAAGTTTTATCCAGTGAAACATTATTTTGCAATTCCCGCGATTCCGGGATTTCTAGTTCTCGTTTTTTCCTTTTCTTGAGCTTTAACTGCTAAAGATATTCTTTTAGAGGCATTGTGTTTTATTTAGGTTAATAATGCGTAAGATAGCTAAAAATATCACGTTATAGAGGGACAACATAGAATTAATTATTTACATACTTAAATAACTAAAACTTAACAATGTATTTACAGTTCCATAACTTCCATATCATATACCATATTCCAATATTTGAAATAATGAAAACAAACGATGTTAAAACGTCGTGATAGTGACCTCAATTTTATTCTCAACCCATGTACCTACACTTCCCACGGTGCCCAACGGTCATTTTTTGTATGTCCTTTTATCGCCGAGAGATTTCATCTCATTTTGTAATTCAAATAAAGCTAAGTCAAAGACTTTTATGAAATTTACAATGATAATTTACAAGTATTCAGTTTAATTCTTTGATTTATTCTCTACACTTTCTTATACTCTACACTTTCTTATTATTATATGCCAATTTTAGGCAAAGGATATATTCCTAAATTAAAAAAAAAAAACTATTCAAAACAGGCCTAGTTTTGTTAGCATTCTTGTAGTAGAAACATAAAAACTGGTGTTTTAAAAATAAGAAATTTGAAATTGATAAATATTTTTATACAATTCTATTTACAACTAAGTAACAAAGCTTTTTTACATTTATGAAAAAAATTACAATAATTTTTACTACTTTTTATGTAGGCCTAACATTTTCCTTTCGTTACTGAACGTGATTGTTTCTAATAACTTTCTTAATTTTACTTCAATAATTTTTTTACTGGCATATATGCATTCTTTGAACCTTTATCTACAAAGAAGCTATGGGACACTTTTGAATTGGTTTAGAATAAACGTATAAAAACATTTAAATTCGACTTACGGGTAAGCCACAAACTGGCTTTTGAAAAAAGCTTACACTGAGAGAAACGGTCCGGCTGCCATTTTTATTTTATTTAAGGGGTTAAAAATGAAAAATGGAAAAAACCTTATATATACATGGCTCGGACTAGGAATAAGGAACATTCATGCAACAAATCATCAAAATCGGTCAAGGCGTTTGGCCGTAATCGTGAGACAGACACACAGACATACAGACACACAGACACACAGACACACAAACGAAATGCCGAACGGTCTAGTTAAAACGGAGACCTCGCTTACGCTCGGTCAATTATTTTGTACAGAAAACCAAAGGGTGGATATCTGGAAAACGAAGCGTTTTCGGGCCTATTTTTATATGACGTTATTTTATTTTATTTTTAGCTATAGAATGAGCTTCCTAGATATTGCAGCTTAGTTCTGAATCATCATGTATATCAATATGTACAGAATAGATCAGAGAATAATAATATAGTAATACTTTTATTTACTTTCTATTATTCAGCAGAAGTATAATGAATGATAAATCTTAATAAAAAAAATTTCACTAAATTGTTCAACTTTAGAGCCTGTTCAGATTCACTAAATCCATTGAACAAAGCTCGCCGTATAAACAATAAGATTGAACAGATCAAACAAATGCGTACTTTACACATAATCAGACCACAGCTTACAGCTGACAATATTGTCGTCTGTTACTTTTTTTCCCCCCAACGAAAACAAAATGGCACTGCCTACTAGTTCAACTGACAAAGTTAAAACGTGAGTCTATGTTTGAATTGACGTCGAAGTCTGAACCAGTTAACGGAACTACTTTGCTTAATTGGTACCGTGGCATTAGTGTCGAAGTAATTTGCTTTAACTGCATCGCAGTAAAACGGTTATGGTTTTACAAAACTTTGGTTCAATCTCCCGAGAGCAATGGCGTATAAAATTGGATTATTTTTACAAAACTACTTTGAATAAGTAGACTGTGCATCGTAACAGTTTTTAAATTGTCAAAGTTTGTGTACATTTAAATATACACATTATAGTGGACCGAAATACGGAACACTTTAAAGGTGTAGAATACCAGGAAGATCTTACTAATCTTCAATCGAATTTTGAAGGTCAAATGTTTTAATATATTTTTATCTTGAAAGACACTATAGATGTCTTATAGACATTGTATTTAAAATTTATAATGGACTTTCAGTTACCCATGGCTTCGTACACGGTTCAAAGATTCGGCGCATTAAGGGAAATATAGTAATAAATGTTTATTGTTTTAGAGGTTGTTTTTACATTTTCACCCCTTAGCAGCACGTTATAGCTAACAACCGTGCTATATGTTGGGACAAGGGGTCTATTTTACTTAACACGTTCACTACTACGCAAATTTCGTATTTCCTATGCTAGGAGACGACCTTTTATTTTTTATATTTATAACCTAAATGAGTAGAAATTACATTATTTTTTATTTTTGACCCTTTCCACGTAATAATCACTGATATTTTAACGCGTATGCACATGTGCGTCCATAGCATATAAGCTTAAAAGTGCCGTAGCATATAGGTATAAAATTGGCGTGCGAAGCACGCAATGCACTGTGTATTGAACATACTCCCAACACAGGAATTGGCGTGCGAAGCACG
>JAGFPH010008760.1:23116-39334 GCA_018207615.1 Philaenus spumarius
CATACCGCCTAGGAACGTGAAATTTGTTACACATATTGCTCATAGGCACTAGAGGCACAATAAGTATGGATTTTAAAATATTTGGCCTGTAAGGGTTTAAACAACCCCTAAAACAATAAATATTGTTTTTTAGATATATCAAACACCATACCGCCTAGGAACGTGAAATTTGGTACACATGTTGCTTATAGGCGTTAGAGGAGCTCCAAAAAAGGATTTTAAAATATTTTCCTAAACAACCCCTAAACAATAAATAGTGTTTGTTATACTTTCCTTAAAGCTAGAAAGCTGAAATTTGTGTACATTTATTTCTTACACGATACGTATAAAAAGTAAACCAGTTTTACATTTCGTTACGTGCTACTAGGGGTGAAAATGTGATACAACCCCTAAAAATCAAAAAATATAAATTTTTATACTTTCTTTAAAGCTAAAGAGCTGAAATTTTGTAAATATTTCTTACAATATACTCAACACACTGATAAATAAACCAGTTTCAAATTTTATTAAGTTTTGTTAAGGGGTGGAAATGTAGTAACAACCCGTTAAACAATAAATATTAATTTTTATACTTTGCTTAAAGCTAGAAAGTTGAAATTTTGTACATTTATTTCTTACAAGAAAGATACATATAAAAAAATAAACCAGTTTTACATTTAATCACGTTTTGCTAAGGGTGAATATTTAGTAACAACCCCTAAAACTGTAAATATTAATTTAATACCACCAAGGAACGTGAATTTTGGTACACATATTGCTCATAGGTGCTAGAGGCGCACTAAGATAGGATTTTAAAATATTTAGCCTTTCAGGGTTAAAACATCCCCTAAAACAATAAATGTAGTTTTTTTACTTTCCTTAAAGCTGAAATTTTGCACATTTATTTCTTACAAGATACATATAAAAAATAAACCAGTTTTACATTTTGTTACAAGCTGCTAAGGATTGAAAAAGTAATAACAACCCCTAAAAACAATAAATATTAATTGATATTATTTCCTTAAAGCTAGAGAGCTGAAATTTGGCATTTATAATTTTATGAAAATATTTTGAACTTAAGCTGATTAAAACTAACCCGATCTATGCATTTGCATATTAAAGACGTATCTGGGTGATCTGTAAACATCCAGCTAAGACTGTGATTTACCAGTCTGTAGATTTAGTGGTTGAACAAGAACACGCTCTTCACTCTGAATTTTTTGTTTTTTTATTGATTTAATTTATTCAACACACATACAGTGACGATTTACGGGCTACCAGTGAACAATAAGTACCAAACTAATTGAAAATACAAGTTATAATTCATTTTCGTGAAATAATAGATTCAAGAAAATGAGAGAAAAGTATTACAATTAATTATGAATCATAGTGATAATGACGTAGCAAAAAACAAATTCTCTGTAGCGAAGCATGTGTTTTCAGCTAATATATTTATATATGTGTTCGCACTCTAACTGCCCCATTTTAAGTAAAATTTGCAAAAAATTAGTACACACGTTGGTTGTCTAAGTCGCTCGGACGAGTTTGTTATCCAAAAAAATTCAACAACTGGAAGCACGTTTTTTGACAGGAAGAATTTTTGTCTGTTCGTAATAGAGTGAAACTTTTTCGGGTTGTATCTACAGGTAGATATACGTGAAGAAGCGGGTCGCACGGGCAGGCGATTGTGTGTGGAAGGGAGGAGAGGTATGCTATGTGGGGCGGGGTGGGGATGTGACTGCTACCAGTACTCTACTACGGGGACGATTAAACTGCCCCGATATTTTAGGTACGTTTGAAATGATGAAACTGGCCCACTCATTAAAGATTATCAAGAAGGGTCGCCTAGCCAGACCAGAAATGCTGAAATTACCCCGAGCGCCTGTCCTTGCGTTATTATTTTTGTCCCTGCTTCCTGGCAGTTACTGCAGTCTTCTAATAACTGCCACCAATATCAGGAATTACTAGCTGATAAATTAAGTATAATACAATCGGTTGTATTATTATTGGTTAGGTTAGGTTAGGTTAGGTTTTCGACGGCAGGAAAAGCAGTCGACGGCAATTATAGAAAACTGCAGTCCCTGACATAGCCAAGTCGGTATATGTTACAACTACCAGTAATTTGCAATACGGCTGATTTTTTTTTATATAAGTACATTAAAGTATGTAGATTAACATGAAAAAAAGTTTACCAGTCTATCGATTTCCCAAAGTCGAAAAAAAAATCGATTATCATTTTTTTTTTCGATTATCCTTAATATTTCGAGCTGGGATAAAGATAGAGGAAAATAAAAACTACCACCGTGTAGTAGAGGTATTTTTCAACAAAAAAGGACATATGTATTTATTTCGTCCGAGCAATGGTTTGTCTGGAAAAAATTCGATAATGCAGGTATGTATTTTGCAGCAGGGGAAATCACTAAAAGAGGGAATCTTATTCATATATGAAGCGTTTTCTCATTCTAAATTGGCCGAATTTTAATATATCGAATTGAAACTTGACATAGGAGTTAAAATATATATTTTAAACATTTATTTATGCTGAGTCTCAGCTTGTTATCTTGAAAATTACCCGATCTAGGAGTCGATTTCGATTATCGATTTTACTAGTACCGGACTCACGAATTAATTTCAATCTACTCCAGTTTCGTCAATTTTTGGAATATCAACATCAAATTTGTTTTACAAGTTGAGTACACCAGTATAAATATTCTTAGTAAGTATGAACGATTTTTTTAATGATATTTTTAAAAACGAGGCGCTTGAAAATGGTCTTCTGTTTTACCTATCTCGTTTTAACTATAACACTTTTGGATTCAACAACTCCATTTTCGACATTTTTGAACATATCGATTTAAAAATTGGTACAGAAGTTTAAAACACAATTGTTTTTTGCTACACTTATTTTAAAAACTATATTTAAAAAATTGACTAATCTGCAGCCGATTAACTCAAGCTTTTTGATGAAAAATTTAAAAAGGTCTAAAATTATACTTTTTTCAGTTACTTGTGCTTTGAAAAGTAAATAATAAAAAAGGTTTATACTCCTTGATCTTGTTTGAATCTATATATTTAACTTGTAAAAAAACTTTCAGGTTGATATTTTGAAAATTTTATAAACTTGAGCTGTTTAAAACGAATTGGTGGGTCCGGTACTTCTAATATCGAGACACCCATTAAAAAGTCAAGTGGCTCTAGATCGGGTAATTTTCAAGATAAAAAGCTGAGACTCAGCATAAATGTTTAACATATATATTTTAAATCCTATGTCAAGTTTTAATTCGATATATTAAAATTCGGCCAATTTATAATGAGAAAACGCTTCATATATGAATAAGATGTCCCCTTTTACTGATTTCCCCTGCTGCAAAATACATACCTGCATTATCGATTTTTTTCCAGACAAACCATTGCTCGGACGAAATAAATACATATTACCTTTTTTGTTGAAAAATACCTCCTCTACACGGTGGTATTTTTTATTTTCTTCTATCTTTATTCCAGCTCGAAATATTAAGGATAATCGAAAAATAAATGATAATCGATTTTTTTTTCGACTTTGGGAAATCGATAGACTGGTAAACTTTTTTTTATGTTAATCTACATACTTTAATGTACTTATAAAAAAAATCAGCCGTATTGCAAATTACTGGTACTTTTGGTGTAAATTGACCTTTACCGACTGACCTAACAGGACGCATGGAAAAAATTCCTTTTTTCCCCCTTTTTGCTACCTGGCCGGGTGTTTGGGGCAATATCTCCATGTCTAGTTTTCCTAATCCTCTTTAAGAGCAGGGCAGTTTCATTGTTTCAAAGGTACCCAAAATGTCGTGGCAGTTTCACTATGCCCCTCTACTAACCAGTCTGTTTTTTACGCGCATTGCTTACTGCGTCACTGATTTCCTACTAGTAGAACAACTCGGATGCACATCCATTTTTGTTTGTACACCACACACAGAGTAAAAATAAGTAATTGTTTGCTTATCACATAAATAAACAGGAGGCTTCAACACTACAATGTTTTTAGGAACGGCAGTGTACTAGACAACGCGACGAATCTCTGTCACCGACTGACTCGCTACACTGATCTACATGCTGCTAGAGCATGCGCATTGGCCGTTCCTGCTTCTGCGCATACAGCCAGCCGCCTCATCACATATATTTCCATCCGTAAACAAATAAATGTAGGATATTATACTGCGGATTTTTGTTTTTTCACCCGACCTTATAGCTCGCTTGGTTCCACCAAAATCGATCAAAACGTAATATACTGTAAAAGTACCCGGTTCAAATCCACGCGGGGGATTTCCCCGTGGGGTATCTTCTGATCCGAAACCGACGGCCGAGTTTGTAAGCTGCGAGCGAAGCGACAAAGTCCAACCTCGAAGCCTCAAGGTCGAGGTGCACACTCGCGTTAGTGGAACGAAGGAGCTCTTGACTCGAACCTGGAGGCTTAGGGCCAATTAAATTCAGCGCCTTCGTGAGTAGATCAATCTAACAAATATTTAGTTGAAACCCTAAAAGATATAAACTTAATTTTGTAAATTGGCTCAACTCACGTCATCGGTTCAGCTGTGCGATCGAATTACTACTGTACTTACTTGAACGTGGATGCTAAGAAATGTTGTACCGGTATAAACGTACTAGACTTTATTTCCCGAGCTGCAAAGAGTCGGAATTCAAATATTTATTTTCGAAAGTTAATATTGAAACACTCTTTTCACACAACAGTATAGAATTATTCTCTTTATATTGAAAATGCCGAAGAGATATCTCAGGCAAGCTTTGAAATTGGAAATGTAATAATAAATAGTCTGTGACGACGCTGTAGGTTTGCAAAGGGAAATATTTACGACGTTATTGCGCGGATTGGAATACAAATATAATTGTGCTTTTAATTTGTAAAATCCACACTCCATGATAGAATAGTGCAGTGCATTGGTCACATTTCAATCCGGATATTTTGACACAGCTATTGGCACGAGCAACGTTTGTATATTTTGATTTTTTCTAAAACCACAAATGAGAAATCTTGAGCAGTTGTTTATTTCTACTTTCAAGTATTGTTTAAGGTTCGTTTTCATGATGGTAGTCTTTGTTTTGATTTTAAGCGCGTACAGGATTACCAATGAAACGTTTGTCTTTGTGATCTGACATTACTGTTGGCAAGTATAGTTTTTGCTTCAGAAACTTTGGAAACAATTTTACAAAACACTTTTAAAGAAATATATATAGTAAGGTGGATAATAATTTTAAATTTAAATTATTACGTTTATAATATAACATTAGTTATACTAAATGAAAAAGTCGCAACCCAATTTTAACAAACCTTAACCTAAAAACCAGAGATACAAATTATGTAAAAGTAGGAAATCAGCTGTTAATGGAAATGCTACTGAAAACAAGTAAACAGATGATCGAATTATAAAGATGTGCTAACGAGATCGTACGCGTACAGTACTTCTTTTTAGAGGTTTTGATATTCTTTCATTCAGAAATTTGTATGTCTTGTATACAAGAAATTTGTAAGTGCTAAGTTGTTTGTTTGAAAGTAGTGGTGATTGCAGTTCCCGACCAATAATACACATGTTACGCAATAAATCAAATAAATATGCACCTAAACCAAATTTTTCTGTTTTAATGAAATTCTTCACAAACCTAGCACCAAAGTTTTTTTAACTGTTTACCATTTAATATTTAATTAAAACTGTAAAAATAAGAATACGTTTTTCCCGGATAGAGAGAGATGTTTAATAGAAAATATTGTTCTTCTTTATTTTAAAGTAATGATTTGGTAATGTGTGTGCGCCCGTGGGTGTTACAAAACAGGTTTGGTGTGTATGAGGGGGCTGAGGCGTGTGTAGTGATGATTCATGTATAGGTGCTAACAAAAACGTATAGAGACACCTCCGCAGTTAGAATGGACCGTCCTAATAACCTATTGACAAACAATGCCTTTGTTAGAAGCGGGCACCCGGGACTGAAGGCATCAGCCTGCTATTTCAAGAAATTCTGTGTTACACTATAATTTGCAAACAATTGATACATTTGGCCTACGTTATCGAATGAAGGCTCATTTTTTTCGTCTTACTTAGACGAATAAAAACACATTTGAATCACAGTTCTAAGACGCACCGTTACCGAAATAACAGTTGTCGCTTAACTTTCACCATCACATCACGGGCGCTGTTATGTCAGTAACGATACGTCGTAGAACTGTGATTCAAATAGTTTTTTATTCGTCTAAG
Source organism: Philaenus spumarius (assembly GCA_018207615.1). NCBI lineage: Eukaryota > Metazoa > Arthropoda > Insecta > Hemiptera > Aphrophoridae > Philaenus > Philaenus spumarius. The sequence goes on from JAGFPH010008760.1 coordinate 29,344, forward strand.
ACGGAATAAATGATCCGTCATTCGATAATGTAAGCCTTATGTATAAATTGTTTGCAAATTATAGTGTGACACAGTCATGCTTGGAATAGCAGGCTGATGCCGGCAGTCCTGGGTGCCCGCTTCTAACAAAGGCATTGTTTGTCAACAGGTGATTAGGAAGGTCCGTCATACCTGTGCAGGTGTCTCTCTAAGTTTTTAGGCAACTGTATAATAACTCAGCGTCCTTCCCAAGCCTGCCTAACTATAAATGTTAAAATAAAACAGTTTCAAAGTCTCAACGTAATCATAAACCAAAACTAACCGAAAAACTAGAGATACCAATTATTTAAAAGTATGAAATCAGCTGTTAATGGAAATGCAACTGAAATCAAGTAAATTACTGATTGAATTATAAAGTTATGTAACATTGTTTTGTAAGACCGGAAATCTCTTTTGATACTACGTTACAATTTTCTTATACGAAGTTGATAAATATCAAAAGATTATGGTTTAAAACATTGTTAAATATTTGTTTTAGTCGTACTAAACTTCAAACGATCCTTATATACTCCTTTGTCTTTTTTACAGTCTGACTAGTTTCGACATTACAGTGTCATTTAAGAAGTTGAATAGGCTACTTAAAAACTATCACATCTAGAAGACAATGACTTCACACTATATAAAAATTCACCAATTGTTAAAGACGTTTTTAACTACTGTATATATATAAAAGCGAAATACCAATCACTCACTCACTCACTGACTCACTCATCACGTTTTCTCAAAAACCACCGAACGGATTGAAATGAAATTTGGTATGTAGCTTCCTCTAGGGCATAGGTGCTCACTAAGAAAGGGTTTGAAAAAATTCGAAATTTTAGGGGGGTGGTTTGTGGGGATTAAAGTTATTGAAAAACGATTTCTTCAAAACTACCGAACGGATTGGAATGAAATTTGGTATGTAGCTTCCTCTAGGGCCATAAGTGTTTACTAAAAAAGGGTTTTAAAAAAATTTGAAATTTTAAGTGGGTTTGGGGTATAAAAATTACTAAATCACTATTTCTCCAAAATTAACGAACTGATTGGAATGGAATTTGGTATGTAGCTTCCTCTAGGGCCATATGTGCTCACTAAGAAAGGGTATGAAAAATTTCGAAATTTTAGGAGGGGTTTGGGGGGATCAAAGTTACTAAAATCATAATTTCAGATCTTTTATTATTATGACAATAGTGCTTTTATTATTTAAGATCTACATATATAAAAGCCAAATACCACTCACTGACTGAACACTTAAAAAGAATACAATTACGTTAAAAAAACTGAAAATACCAACCACCACGGGCAACGCCGTAAGGGTAAGCTATTACTTTTATAAAGTTTAGTTCAGCTTAAGAGCGTGTTTTGAGGTGCTAGTTTTAGTTTTATGAATTTACATACCAAGCTCCTGATCTATTTCAATACGAAATATGAATGCAAATTATAAATATGGTGATTTAGAAAAAAATAATGATGTGCCCTCAATGTTCAAAACAACAAAAATATATATGCATCCAATTACATTATACATAATCACAAAGCACAAGCTAAATACAAACTCAAAACCACGGTTTATTTTTTTAAACTTTGCTTTCTTTCGTTACAGGGAAATGTAGGCCTAACCTCAAAATTCCCGACACTCTTTAGTTTACATTTACCGTAAATTATGTAAAAACTGTACTTTTCTAAATACCTTTTACTGTTCAATTATAAACTGAAAACACAAACTCAATCCACGGTTTACGTATGTTGTGACGCCACCGGCTGCCCTGATCTTATATGCTCCACAACAATGAACGCCCTATGATGAGCAGCCTAGTGTAATAAGAGTTTTAGTCTTTGTATGCAAACCGGTTCTTGTTACAATTTTCAGTTACGTACAGAGTTTTTAGTCTTGTCTCTTTTCACCGCTCACTGACGCTTTTCTCACGTTGTGCACGGTGATATTTCATGGATCCTATTATTTATACCTGAAATTTCTCACAGTACTTCTTTTAGTGTAACACTTTTCTGTAAACTGCAGTAAGATAAAAGGCTCTGCGTCGGACCAGACGATGGAGGTTATACTTCTTTATCCATTCGTATATTCATATACTTTCCTATAATTTTTGAAGAAAAAAAATTCCCAGCCGGGCATCGAACCAGGGATTCTAGCGTGGAAGTCGAGTGCGTTAACCACTCACCCACCGAGACTCTTGAGGTATCCCTTGTAGAGAAAAGGTATAAAAAGGCACTTTCCGGATTATACTCCTAACGCGTGACGCGGTTTCTCGACCGACACCCCATCCCGATTACAACGGGCGCAAAGAAGTATAACTTCAAAAAATTAGCACCTTTCTGGATTTTACGTCGAATAACCATACCCACTTCTCCCTATATAAAAATTAATGTTTCTTCTCTATAGACCCAAAAACAATTTCACCGATTTCGCTAAAAATTTCACAGTTTACCCCATATTATTTCCAGGAGTGTTTAGCAATAAAGTTACAACAGTCTAAGGGGTTGAATGGGGTTGCTACCCCTATACAATAAAAATAAATTGCACTCACTTCCTAAAGGGCTATAAATCTAAAATTATTTCTTATTGTTCTTAAGCGATATAAAAAAAACATTTGCAATTTGATTACTTAAGTCACAGGAATGAAACCAAAAAAAACGTTTAAAATTAAATAATCATTTATGCACCCAACTTTTTCTTTGTGCTCGAAAGCAACTCTACAAATTTCACAATTTACACATGTTTGTAGCAGCAGTATTTAGAGAATACGGTCAGTACAATCAATTAAATTTAAATTGGGTAGCTACCCCTAACAATAAAAATAAATTGGACTTACTTCCTACAAGCTATAAAGCTAAATATGTTTAATATTATTCTTAAGTGGCTTTTACAATTAGATAACTTACGTCAAGGTAATTAAAAGGGATAACTACCATTAAAATTAAATAATTATTTATACACTTAACTATTTTATATGATCAAAAAATACTCTTCTATATTCACTGTTTATGAGTACCAGGATTTGTTTAGAAAATATATTCACTACAATAAATTTTTTCAAATGGGGTAGCTACACTTATAAAATAAAAATAAATTACAGTAACGTCCTACAAGCTATAAAACTAAATTGATGTAATATTATTTTTAAGTGGCATAACACCATTTACAATTTGATTACTTACGTACAAAGTAATGAAATGGGACAACTACCCTCAAAATCAAATCAATACTTAAGTATATTTTACAGTTGAACTTGCTGACGTTGCATAAAGGATCCGTTGGATTTATTAATAAGAACGGGAGGGGAACTTTGGCAGGCGACGTTATTAGTTTCCGATTCAAAGGAAACCGAATAAAATTGGAATTGAAACTTCAATACGGACAGAAATAATATTGTAACAGGTGGGACTTGGAGATGGGAGGTTCATATGATTACGCTCAAGGATCAAGGTATCAAAGTATTATATAATTTAGCATTTCCTCGCTGGTATAAATCAAGTCCGACATGAACAGAACGAAACTATGTTTTCTCCGTATTATATAAAACCAATCCCGTCACGCAAACACTCTTTTCCTACTGCGCATGCGTCAGGATCCTAGTCATCGCTACCCCCACCATCCCACCTCAATCTTCTGTCCCGATCAATCGTCATTTCCGAGTAATATTAGAATATACAATAATCTATTTGCGTGTGCTTCGCTGCTATTGTAGATGGGAAGACAGAGGCGGAGCAGCGAATCGTCACGGTTTCTATTTTTAACACGCTTTTATTAGCTTCACTTGTATGTTTGTTTGTTTGTTAGTAAGTAACTCTCCTTTGGACTAAAAGCCAGTGGCTTATTACTGTTAGTATATCTCTCTTACGGAAGTTCGTTCGTTGGCCGAGCGGTCTAAGGCGCGGGTCGTCGCTGACGTCAATCCCCAGACTCACCGATCGTGGGTTCTAATCCCGTCCACGTCTAATTGTTTTTTCAGTGGTTCACTAGAACTTACAAATTTTTTTTTCAATAATTAATCGAACTAAAAATAAAAAAATAAATATAGTTTAAAAAAACTAAAAAACACGCTTTTATAATACATCGAACTAAAAAGTGAAAATAAATATAGTTTAAAAAAACTAAAAAACACGCTTTTAGAGCATATCAAACTAAAAAGTTAAAAATAATTTTTCAAATAAGCTTAAAACAATAATAAACGATAAATACTAGCATTATTGTAAATTAAAAAAAGCGTGGGGTGCTTTGTCCATATTTCTCGTACATCGAGCGCCCAACGCTTTTTTTAATTTACAATAATGCTAGTATTTATCGTTTATTATTGTTTTAAGCTTATTTGAAAAATTATTGTTCAATGAGCAGAAAATATCTACTGTCACGAGCACGAAATAAGAAGTGTTGAGAGATATGGGACTGGCAAAGCGAGGAGCGGTCGAGAATCGCTTGCTCTGCAGTACGATCTGGAAACACTGAGCATCCAACGTTGTCAGATCGTGCTGCGGAGCGAACGATTCTCGACCACTCCTCGCTTTGCCAGTCCCATATCTGTCAACAGCGCAAAAATTTTCACCCGCCTTATTCCGCGCTCGCGACTATAGTTGATAGATGACATGACTACAATAGTTACAGCAGTTACGTACTACAAAATCCACCATTACTTGGAAGTCAAAAGAGGAAATTTAAGTTAAAAAACCTGCTGTTTTTACTAGCTAAATAATTCGACGTGAGGTGAGCATAATTTTATATGTTTTACGGTTTCTACCAACTATTTTGGAAATTGTTCTACTCACGAAGGTATTGAATAGCTGCCTCCTTTTACGAAATATATTAGTAGAATTTGTTTGCACCTCAACCTCAATAACCAGCTCACCCGTTGCTTTGCTATACACTAAACTTTAAGATTAATTGCTTCTATTACATTTTTAGAGAATTTCCAAAGCCCTTTTATACAAATATGTATTTATGTGTTCGGTCTCAAACGGCGGCATTTTACGTCAGATTTGGCACAAATTTGGTACACACGATGGTATTCTAAGTCGCTTTTACCGCTAAGTTCTTTTTGACCGAAAGTATTTTTCTTTAGATTTTTCGTGCTAGAATTCAACTTGTTTGAGGTTTATGTGAACAATAAATATAGGGGATTATTCTACACATTTTGTATTTTTACATGACTTTATAGGCCATCCAGTTCCCCAAAAATCGACGAAAACGTAAAATACTATAACAAAACCCGGAAGTTCAAACTCTCCAAGTTCATGATATGATGCCTCAGGATAGAAGTGCAAACTCGCAAAGCGAAGTTCATAATCTGAAGCCGCAAAGCCGAGCTTCAAACTCACAAAGCGTGCGTCAGGGCTGGAGGCTGAGGTGAAAACTAATTCTACTTATAAATTTCCTACAAGCATTCAGCTATTCGTGAGTTGGCCAATTTACAAAATAGTTGGTTAAAACCCTAAAACATATAAACTTTATTCTTTAAATTTAACTCACGTCAGCGGTTCGGATGTGTGATCAAATTATTGTAAACTCATGTTTATATTTTCTCGTTAGTTTTAAGTATGTGCTTCCATCAGATTTAATTTTTCTTTTGCTACGAGGAAATTTTAAATATGAAACACATTCACAAATTTGTAGGTTAGTAAACATTGTAACACGAAATATATATTACAGTTGTAGTTGTAGAAAGTTTATGGTACAGGAATACCAATTGTAGCAGCTAAATATCCTAGCTCAACCTTGCCTAATATGAATTATGCCTGATATTATACTCAATCAATTTGCATAACAAATAAGCCAACATAATTTCTGATTATCATGGATCAGTGTTGGGAAATGCACTGCTAAATAATTCAAACATGTACGTCTACATAAAGTTATACGGCCGAGAGGGGATTAAGAGATGATACATGCACCATATAATATATATTCTACCCATATAGAAGCGAGTGTACGTACGTACATGAGTAACAAAACTGTATAGCGCATGGTTGTGTAAAGTAACTATCATTTTTTTAAAACATACGTTACGTTATTGAGCACCTGTCGAAAATAAACCCAACTTCAGACATATAACGTCTGATTTCGGTCCTCTGATGTAATACTCAAAACCTACTCTAGATTATACTTTGGGGTTATGTTTACAAATTTGCAACTTCAATCAAAATAAGCTTCTTAAATTTTGGTTGTTTTTGTATACGAGTTATACAACTAATATAGGCTATAATATGCTACATGATTAGCTTTTAGGTTAGAAATCGTTGAAAATGTGTGTACTTTTACAATCGTTTTTGTTTATTTCATTCTTGACAGCCTAAATACACCTCGGGCATACAAAGATACGAGTTTGGGATCTTACTAGGACCCAACAGAGAGTGCACTTATTAAGCGGTTCCCACTTATGTTCGAATTCTCGGATCAAACTCATATATTACTGCTTGTGTCAGTAAAACATATACCTCGTCAACTAAGACCTTGGCCGATCCATATTAACCCTACAACTGTCGATGTTCATTTGTTTGCGATGCCAAGCCATTTCGGTGCGTGTTGCAAGCATATTTTCAAAAAATCGCCAAATATAGTAATAATAAAACAATATAAAAGGGTTCCGTAGGTTTTTTGTAGGAAAGGTTTAAAAAGTTCATATATAACGGTAAAAAATTGGTAGATGTAAAATTTACACAGTTATTAGCTCAAGAAACAACAAATGTTTAGTAATGAAAGGAAAAAGTTCAACTTTCGACCCACATAAAAAGTAGTACACATTTTTTGTATTTTTTTTCAAAATATACAAAAGTTTTGTAATTTAGTTCTAAATAGAACTGTATAAAAATATTTATCAATTTCAAATTTCTTATTTTGAAAACACCAATTTTATGTTCCTCCTACGACACTGTTAACAAAACTAGGCCTAGTTTGAATAGTAATTTAGGAATATATGCCTTACCCAAAAATGAAATATTACTATAACAAAATGTAGAGAAAATATCTAAGAATTGAACTGTATAATGTTTTATAAAAGTGTTTGTATTAGCTTTACTTGAAACACAAAATAAGATCAAATAAATAAACTTCTCGCTCACGAATTATATACGACGTTCCGTGTGAAAACCCGTTGGTAAAGGCCACTTCGGGAGTGTTAGAAAGTCAAGTTTTGAATTTCCCATTTGTCAGTATTTCTCAGCACTGTACGAACACAAATTTAAATATGGTTTGCTTTACACCAAACGAAGGATTGAACTTTGGTCTATAAATAGATATAAACAAGTATATTTAAATAATTCGAATTGTAAGAGATATCTGGAATGCAAAATGTGCTGTTTTTATTGGTTGAAATCTGTCCAATTGCAAGGTTTTACATAAACCTTTATGTTTTCAAAACTATACGAGTGACGTCTAATCGGAAGGCAGTTTTAGAAAATTCAAATTTTGACGAATTCAAAGGTATCTTTATATTATTGTCAAAATATATCTGTCGAACGATATTGAGCTTTTAGTCCAGGCAAAGAAGAAAAAAAGGTCAAATAGAGGAAAACATTTATGTAGAATGCCGATTTGGGCACAATGAATGAATGAATGAATGGGCACAGTTGTAGGGGAAGGTGTCTTTAACAACATACTAAAAATTCTGATGGGTAGGAGTGGAGCTAAAGCCCCTGGGACCCACCAAATGTCCATTTTTTCAGTGTTTCGTCAATAACTTGAAAACTACTGCCTCTAGCGAAAACATGTTTCTATACTACGTTAATCTACATAAAATGCTCTACAAAAAAGGTACTACAAACTTTCGATTTTATCAATACTGAAGGAGATATTGAGAGGGGGATGGGAAATTATAGACACAATCTGTTTTTATTGTTAAAAATCTAGTTTTATTAAGAAATGAATTATTCTCATACATATTAACGACTTTACTGCACTTAAGTGTAATCATGTAATATATAAAAAAAAAGAATTGTGTGCAAAGGGGCCACAATAATGTGCACAGTAATAGAAAAAAGGGGAGAACGATTGAAATAGATCAGCCTACCCTCCCTACTCTATTCAGTATCACCTTCCTATCGGCACGCTCTCATCCCTTATCAGTTTACATTAAACCACCTTGTTGTTGACAATTCATTTTCAGTGTGTTCTGCATGAGACTATGGACGAGAAGTATTAAATTTGTGAGCAATAAGTTTAAAGTGATTTGTTAAGAGTCGGAAAAAGGGATAGTTGGATTATTGAAGACAACTATCCATCTTCTTGTTCGAGAGTATTAAAAATATCTGCTTGGCACGCGTTTAAGATTATTTAAGACAAAGTTAATTAAATCAGAGTAGTGTAACGTAATTTTTTCAACTAAATTTGTATAGCGTTTCAACTCTACACCTCCCTTATATTTTTATACATTTTTTTATAAATTAATGTTAGATTTAAAGTTTTCTGATTCAATGTTTTCTTTATCATTTACATTGTGTTCTGCTACTACCTGAGTATAGCTGAGAAATGTTTAGTTTGTTAGTGTAAAGTTATTGTGAAAAGTTATTTGTTTAAAGTCGGAAAGGATAATTGGATTAGTGAAGACCGCCTTATTTTTAGGAAGTATTAAAAATATCTGCTTCGCACGTGATTAAGATTATTCAAGACAAAGTTAATTAAAACAGAGTATTGAATAACTATGGTTGAATATTTATTTTTCAACTAAATTTTGTGTCTTATCAACATTTTTTTTAAATCCATGTTAGATTAAAAGTTAAATTTTCTGATTAAATCTTTTTTTTTTTCATTTCTATTGTGTTTTGAGATGTGTGTAACGTCGGGAAAAAGGGAATACTGGGATTATTAAATGCAAGTGTGATAAGGAAATATGGGAAAGATAATGGTTTCAGGAGTAACGCAAGTATTGTTGTTCACAATTCTTGCAGAAGGGAATACGTCAGAAGTGGCTCAATAAAGAGGTTTGTGAGAGAAACTCTTTCAGAGCACCCTCAACATCACGTGATGCCTCGTACGACTACGTTTCAAAATGCCATTACCGTTCGTGGGCAGGAAAGGAAGGATGAGTGGGGAAACGATGTATTAAGACATATATGCACTGTTGGGGTTCGACACGCAGCAGATGCAATACACTATGATGGTTGTGATTGTTACTAAAGATTTTTGTTAACCTCTGCACCTTCAAAAAGAAAAACTGGACGTTCTCAAGATGAAGAGATTTTAGAAGCAATGGAACAAATCTACGACTACGTCGAAGGGAATGATACTTGCCAATGTTCTGTGGACGAGTTGTTGGAACAGGTTACGGGAGAACCACCACATGTGAGAGAGGGAATGAGGGGAAAATATGAGGACCGAATAGTTTTCAGTCCAATACGCAGCAGACAAACTGTAGCCTCCTTTCGTACTTTTGGTGATAAAATCTTGACCGACACATGGTACAATTCAAGGTTTAAAGATGAACAGACAGAACGTGAGAGAATTGTACGAAAAGCTGCTGAAATTATCTTGGAAGGCATTGAATCCATGACTTACGACAACAGTGCCCATCGTCCTACAGTTAACTTCTGCAGTGAGGCTGAACAATTATTACCCCAATAGTTTATTAATACCTCAATACCTGTACTGTCAAATTTTCCTTACTTACGAAATATTAAGCCGTTCTCAGACTTTTTCTCCAGCCTATATAATATGTCATATATAAACATAAATTTGTATTTATTTTATATTTTTCAAAATATATATATGCCCTAAAAATGCTTAGCACTTAATAGTAAAATATTCAGCACTTGGAGGAGAATTTTGATCATTAAAATTTTCATTTTTAAGAATAAACCGTTGTTTCATAATTTAACACCCCCCTCCCATTTCTCCTTAAGTGTCGTTCTCCCCTTTTCTCTACTATTGTGCACGTTATTTTGGCCCCTCTGAACACAATTATTTCTTTATATATTAGATGATTACACTTAAGTGCAGTAAAGTCATTAATATGTATGAGAATAGTTA
>JAGFPH010008761.1:26728-37031 GCA_018207615.1 Philaenus spumarius
GAAGATCGTTCTGGTTATAAAATTTTTTTTACATAAGTAACAAAAGAATGGTTTTGGGCCTAGATGGTTTTGCAGATGTTTCATTAGTATCGATTTATCTTCTGGTTTATAATTACAAACCAAACATTCAGTATATTCATGGTTATTATGCATCATGTGAGTAACAAGGTTTTGTACTTTACCCGACTGAAACGGACAAAAGGTACAGCTGTACCTATATCTATCCATTTTCTTCTCCGTGTTGAACGAATTGCTCTCTGTTTTTGTTTCTTTATCAGTTACTCCACTCTTTGATTTTCCATCAAAAATGCATCCTTCCATGTGTTTTTTTGATTTATCAACTTTTGTTTCCTCTTCAGATAAAACACTTTTTATTTGCTTTATAATCATTTCATCTTTTGTATCCTTCTTCTCTAATAACATATAAATTTTCCTATTGACACTAGTTTCACAGTTATCTTCAGTTGCTCCTTCATCACTTGTTGTATAGTTCGGTTTAGATATTCTATTGTCTTCATTTCCTTGACTAGTTTCAATTATTTCATTTGCTTTAGGAACAACATCATTAATAGAACAATCTGTTTGCTTACTTTTACTGCAAGTAACTGTGTGTTTATCTTTATTATTTGTGATTTTGCTTATTTCTTGAGTATTTACAACATTGCTAAATTGTATAGTTTCTTTAAAAGCACATTTTTCATTTGATTTAGGAATGTTTACATTAAGAGAAACATTTGAATAAGTGTGATTAATTTTGTCTTTGCTGGACGTAGAAGGGGGATTTTGTTCCAACTGTTTGTCACTTATTTGACTAACTTCAACAACACTGTAGCTGGTAACATCCACTTGGCAAGGTTCAGTTTTTCTATTTCCTTTAGACATTAATTCCCCCAATTTACTAACATCTGTTTGTTCTCTGCTAAATGTGTCTTCGTTTGTTGATAGCGAATGGCTTAGTTCAGTTTCATTTATTCGACAATAAGTATGATCACCTCTTCTGTCATTGTTTAGGCATGATGTGAATGCATGAGGTTTTTGCAATAATTGTCCAGACTTCTGAATAGTACCTTCAATATTTTTGTTTCTTTTAGAACCATCGGTTTTTTTTGTTTGCTTCGGGTAAAATTGTCACAAGTTGAGTACTTTCAAGAATATTATTAACCTCACACACATTATTGGGTAATACAAAACAGTTTTTAATAGTTTCATTATTAAATCCTGAAACTTTAATAGAACTTTCATTATTTTCATTATTAGTGACTGCAATGTTCTTGCGCTTCCTATTCAATTTGTTCTTTGTGTTAGAATTATTTGGACAAAGTGAGTTTTGTTCATAAACTCGTTTTGTTCGTGATCGACTACCTACACAAATCTTAGGTTTCTTTTTCAACAATAAATCATTGACTACTGCAATTTTTCTTTTCATTTTAGCTTTATCTATTTGTGATCCAACTTTTACAACACTGTTATTAGCATCAAGATTTATCTTATATTTATATTTATATCGAGAACAAAATGATATCAATTCATTTACCTTTAATTTTTTTGTTATCATTTCTAAATGATTTATGTGTACACTATCTATTAAAATATGACCTAAATACATAAAATCTATAATTTTTGTAAAACAATCATAGCAAATGTTTAACAGATCTTCGATAATCATATTTAAATGAATTTTTAAGGGAGATTTTCTACACCAATGCAACTCAAGTAAATCATCACTATTTTTCCATTTTTCTAGAATCTGCGCCATGTAAGAGCTAAACGAAGCAAGAACGCATGCATGCACCTTTACAACTTTACTCTCCACAACAAAATGTACATCACAAAATTGTCCCACTGTTTTTTGATCGTACAAACTTTTCAATAGTTTTTTGTTATTTTCATTTTTCAAAGATAAGGTACCTGGTTGGGATGAACTCTGTTTAGTTATGTTTATATTTTCTGACATTCTGCAGCTTTGTTTTTCCATCTGAAAGAAATAAATATCATATTAAACATCACTAGAGCAAACAAATTTAGAACCAACCGTGTATTAAAAAAAAAAGTAACCAAACTTTCTGATTACATTGTCCTGAATGGAATGTCCTAGCGGCATGAGGTTTAAAGCACTGCAACCTTCATAACCTTCCAGTTATTTTTTATTTAACTGCAAAGTGTTTCAGAGTTCATGATGCAGATTTCTCAACGTCTCATTTAGAGGAGCAACATTTATCGTTAAATTTTACTTGAAACAGGGGAAAACATTTTCAGAATTGTTTAAATTTTTTAGCAAGCTTAGGCCTACGGAAATAATACTCTTAATGATATGTAGTTTTAATAATGGTTTAACCAATTTAAAAGTGATTGTCAACAAAATTGAAGATTACCAACAATCAGGAAGGCCTTTTGAACTCATCTGGATGACTACCTCACGTTAAAAATGCCGTATTTCATCAGAGGACATGTAGAAGAGATTGCAATCTCTATTAAATAATATTATTATAACCCAAGGAGTAGAATAAGATGTAAATATAAAAAGTTCCACAAATAAATAAATATTTATGGTTTAAATAAATAAGTTCAGTAAATAATACAGGGTTGTAAGGGTCAATAAATCAAATCGTCTTAAAAATCACCATAAAACCTTTTCTTTAATATTACTGAAAACGTTCAGATGCAAAACGGCTAACACTAGATCAATAATCTAGGAATTGCCTCCCAGCATCGCCTGAATGGAATTGGGAAGGCAAAACCTCCTTTGATATATTTAGCCCTCAAAGTGGCAGACTGCAGTCTCTCGGGCGCAAATGCAACCCGCTCGAACCATAGCGAGAATTTGCATATATTTGCTTAATCGATAATTTAATCCACTTAAAATCATCCAATCGTAATAAAACTGGCACCATTGGAAAGGAAATGAATTAAACTTTAAGTTTTGTATTTACAACTTTTTCGTAAAACGTATATTTACATACGTAATCATCGTTTTAAAATATGCATATCGGGCTACAGCTATTTCCGAGCGCGAATCTGAATACAATTGTACTGTTATTTCCCACTTCTTCAACATTCAAGCCCACCTACAGAAGTATTTATATCGAGATTATAAAGCTACCATTGGATTCGTCAAGATTTTATATTTCTAATGGGGCCTTCCAATCAGATGTCATTATTTTACAGGATTTATTCAAACAATTTCTGTAAACCCTTGCGATTGGACAGTTTTTCAACCAATGAAACAGCCCATTTGTCAACCGATATAACGTCTACTATATCACATGCTTTGACAGATTACTTTACACCATTTTGTAGAGAAAAGATTGACCTTACTAACGGTGGGAATTAAACTAGAAATAACCACTTTTTTGTTTGTCTAGACGGCAATGAAAAGTACATAATTAGGCCATTCTAGTTAGACCCTCTGGCGCATGGGTTCCCACGGTATTCAAGTGACCCTTCCTGCCCGTCGGGGAAGTTTTATTAAATTGATATCATTTTGTTATTCAAATAAAGATAACTCAAACACTTTTGTTAACTAAGGAAAGACAAGTGTTCTTTTCTTTGATTTATCCTTTACACTTTGTTATAATAATATTTCTTTTTTGGGCAAAGCATATATTAGTAAATTAAGTTTCAATCTAGGCCTAGTTTTGTTAGCATCGTGTTTTTGGAACAGGAAAACTGTGTTTTTCAAAATAAGAAATTTGAAATTGATAAATGTTTTTATACAGTTCTATTTAGAACTAAATTACGAAACTTTTTTATGCTTACAAAAAAATACAAAAAAAAGTTTACTACTTGTTATGTAGGCCTAAAGTTGAACTTTTTCCTTTCGTTACTGAATTTTTTTTTGTTTCTTGAGCTAATAACTTTTAAAATTTCAAAAGAAACTAATTTTTAGTGGCATATTTTAATTCTTTGTAGTTTTTTCTACAAAAAAGCTATTGAACACTTTTGGATTGGGGCTGATTTACTATTTTTGGCGAATTTTTAAAAATATGCTTGCAAGACGCTATAAACGGGCTTTTCAATTTTAGCTTTATTTTATTTCTTCACTTACCGTTTTATTAGAACACGTTATAAGCATAATTTCACTCAATCACAATCTACACTTATTTATTTATAACTATAACACTATTTTATAAACTGTAACAACCATAAAGTAACACAAAACAAATGTTATAACCAGGGCCGGATCTACATATTTTGCGCCTATGGGCCCCCCAAAATTGCCGCCCTCCCCACAATTAACACTAGAAGTGTTAATGCTAATATTTTTGTGAAGTCAAGCCATTTCGGTGCGTGTGCAAGCATATTTTCAAAAATTCGCCAAATATAGTAATTATAAACCAATCCAAAAGTGTTCAGTAGCTTTTTTGTAGAAAAAGGTTCAAAGAATTTATATATACCAGTAAAAAAATTATTGATGTAAAATTTACAAAGTTATTAGCTCAAGAAACAAAAATGTTTAGTAACAAAAGGAAAAAGTTCAACTTTAGGCCTACGTACATAGAAAGTAGTAAACGCTTTTTGTAATTTTTCCGTAAATGTTTCTTTCATAATTTAGTCCTGAATAGAACTGTATATAAATATTTATCAATTTCAAATTTCTTATTTTGAAAACACCAGTTCAAAGACTCAAACAATTCCTAGTATGAATAGTAATTTAGGAATATATTCCTTGCCCAAATATGAAATATTATTATAAGAAAGTGTAGAAAATAAATCAAAGAATTGAACTGTATACTTGTAAATTATTATTTCATAAAAGTATTCGACTTAGTTTGACTTGAATCACAAAAGTCGAGTTTTGAATTTCCCATTTGTCAGTATTTCTCAGAACTTTACGAACAAAACCGTTAGAGTAAAAAATATAGTTTGCTTTACACCAAACGAAAGATTGAACTTTGGTCTATAAATAGATATAAAAAGTCTATTAAAATAATTCGAATTATGAGAGATATCTCGAACTCAAAATGTACTGTTTTATTTTTTTAAATTTTGTCCAGTTGCAAAGGTTTACAGACAATTCCATATCTTTGGAACTATGCAAGTGACGTTTGATTGGATGGCAGTTTTAGAAAGTTATAATCTTGACGAATCCAAAGGTATCTCTATATTATTGTCAAAATATCCCGGTCGAGCACCATTGAGCTTTAAGCCCGGTTTACACGCTACGATAAATCGAAAGTGTGAGTACTGTTTACATGCAACGATTTCTTGTCCAATCTTCATTGACGAATATTAACTTTTGATAGTTCTTTCTTATAAACCGTACGCAATGCATTAATTTTTTTAACAACAGTGTTTCTGTCTGCCAACGGATCAAACTCCTTGTATTTTTGAATGAGCGCTATGTTCGCAAGGTCTTTTTTTATTCCTGTCGGATTATTCTTTGCTCTCGATGAGCCGCAAGCAGGTAAAACTCCGATACAGTTAAATAAACTCAGTCAAGAACTCTCGAGGAGTTTGAGCTGCCACGCTATCAATTGAATAAAAACAACACAAGGTAAAAAAAAACACGTAAAACGGAATCAACGAACTAGTGCGACATCCTTTCCGGTGAACGGCCCTTGCAAACTTGAGTTAAATCGTAGCGATAAATGGGCACTACTGATTACACGTTCCAATTTATCGTTACGATTTGCAGAAATTGATGCCGGCCAGCACCAACCATCCAATCCATTTCCAATAAATCTCTACAGTGTCCTGTTTACACGCAACGATAAATTGTAACAATTCGATTACAGTCGGCAAAACGTTTACAGAAAACTAAAATTTTAAAACGATGATTACATATGTAAATATAAGTTTTAAAAAATATATGTAAGTAAAAAATTAAAGTTTAAATCATTTTCTTTCCAACGGTTTTTGTTTTATTGCGATTGGATGATTTTAAGTGGGTGAAATATGCAATACAAAGTAGCGTTGTCATTGAGTAGTGTTAGACCAAAGAATAGGGCTTTCACTGCTCAACAGGGTCAAAAGCACTCTATACCAAAACCAACGTTGTCTCTAGTTTCATTGAATTTGCAATATGTTTTACTCATTACAAAAAAGTGTTAATACTATTTTCTTTCTCCTAATTTGCTCAGGTTGATTTAATTAGTAGTAAAACTTTTTTATATTAGGTACTAATGAGTTAATGAGATTTTATAAAGCTTTATTAAAACAAAATATAATATATGTAGTTTGAATTACAAACAAATTAATGTTTCATCTTTAGAGAAATATTATACTCAATTTTTATTAATATTTCTGCATGATTACACCAACAGGAGGTGAGGGGGCTAAATCTAATTTTGCTTTTACAAATTGAATTACGTAATTTTTACAAGGTGAAATTCAGAAGTGGTTTTGCAAAATAATAAAAGACACATCAATTTCAAATCACTTATTTCAAGTTTATTATACATTATACAGTTTAAACAATTATGTCCATTCATCTTGAGTTTGAAAACACTTTTCTTTAAAACACACTACACTACACTACTATAGGCTACTACGTTTAAAACATATTAAAAAAAGTACAGTAAATCAGTTTTACGCTGAACGAATCGCACTGAAGAGTTATGCTGCAGCACAAGAACAGTGAAAAAGTAATGATGGTGAAACGCAAACAACAATAACACTGAGCTGAAAGAATGATAAAACAGACAACTGTGATTTCTCGCCTTTCTCGGTGTTAGCCGAAGGCACGAAGTTTATTGATTCGCCGCCGAACGGAGCCGAGGATGCACGAAGCAGCGGACGCATCTCTCTCTCACACACACACACACTCACAAACACGTCAGCGTATAGGCGTACATATAGTTTGAGTCAAACGAATAACTTGGCATTAGCTCATTCATGACTACATCTATGTCAGACGCTCATAAGCATCCTGTTGTAAAACTGGAATGGAGTTTTAGTTTTGTTCTAAAACATAATACTGTAATATTATTTCCCAAATTCCAGTTTTTTTTGCCGTTTTTCCGCTCCTAAAAATTTGCCGCTATTGGCACGGGCCCACTTTGCCCCATACTAAACTTAAGCCCTGGGTTACTGATAATATCTGTAGAAGAATTAAGAAACGAAACTGTTTGTATAGGAAGGTTAAAGGTAGACCATTAGATGATAAGTTTCGATTGTATTATGTAGAATTTAGGAATAGATTGAATCGTGATATAAAGTTAGCAAAACTATCCTAATATCACAACAAATTTGGAGATGGATTTAATAAGAATTCTAAAGCCACTTGGAGCGCTATTAAAGAATTAACTGGGCAAAGTAAATAAAAAAAAAAGACTGGAACTTGAATGTTAATAATATGATTATTCAGTACATAGAACAAATAGCAAATCAATTTAAAACATATTTTTTATCCGTATTTAAGGAAGTAGTAAAAAATGAACGGACTCCACTAAATTTTAATAATTTAATATATAAAAATGTATTTAGATTAAAGCAGGAAAAATCTTCTATTTTTATAGGATCGGTTTGTGCCATGAGGTCGAGAAAGCAATTAAGTCACTTATGGGAATGGGAAATCACCGTATTGATGGAATAACTTCTGTAATAGTAAAAAAGATCTATCCAAATATTATTGATGTGATCACATTCATTGTAAATCTTAGCTTTAATACAGGTGTCTTTCCTGACAGACTCAAAAGTGCTGTTGTAGTTCCGATTCACAAAAGTGGATCCTTTTCGGATAGTGCAAACTATAGACCAATTTCTTTTATTTTAACTTTGTCGAAAATAATAGAAAAAATTATGAAAGAAAAATTGTCAAATGGGGGAAATTACCCATGGTGTACCACAGGGCTCGGTACTAGGGGCAATTTTATTTATTATATATGTTAACGACCTTTGCGCAGCCAAATTTAATATGGCCGGATAACATCTTTTGCGGATGATACTGCTCTTGTATATTTAGGAGATTCGTGGACTGAACTAGATAAGAAAATTAATTTGGATTTACTGTCTCTGAAATGGTGGTTTGCCAACAATAAATTAGTGCTAAACACTATAAAAACTAATTATATGCATTTTTGTCTGAAAGGTGATACCTGTTTACCCAGTAGGATATTGTATAAATGTATGGATTTTTTATGCGAGGGAAAGGAGTGTATTTTGTGTGCTAGAGTACTCAAAGTTAAGCAAACTAAGTATTTAGGGGTTATTATGGACGAGGAGTTAAATTGGAAGAATCATATATTACAACTAAAATCTAAGTTAATTTCATGCATCCGTTTGTTTTACTTCCTTCGAGACCTCTGCTCGATACAGACAATGCGTTGCTTATACTTTGCACTTGTGCATAGTAGATTGGATTATGGGATTGTGTGTTGGGGGGGGGGGGGACTTTCAGGACATCTTTGAAGCAAATTGAGGTGCTGCTTTGAAAAAATATAAACGTGAACCTTCATACCCTTGCTTTCTTGGTCTCGGCATTCTTCCTCTGAGGAATATGTTTATATATAAAGTTTTGAAAATTTTCTATCTCAGAAGCGGAAATTCTCCATGCTCTGATAGCAATTATAGAAAAATACTTAGGAAAAATAATCATCGAGTGACAAAGCCTACCAAAACCTTCTTTATAAGAACATTTAATTTTATGGCTCCGTGGTTGTTTAACAAATTACCTCAAGACATTAACCCTTTGTCGCCTGACGGTACTTTTAAGTACCACCCAATTTAACTGCCTTTATAAAAGGTAACAGTGGCTTTATCTACAAGTTGAGCCATGGAGGTACCATGTAGGTCTGTAAAACATCAGGTCTACACCTAGTTTCAACAAATGCCACCAGAAAGCAGGACTTGCTTGGCTAGTGCTTGCTTTCAATTGACAATTTATATGGTGTGATTTCCCCAATTTTTTAAAACATGTTCTAGTCTTTCATTTGTCAGTATTTTGTATTAAAAGTTTAGCATATTGCTTTAAATTAATTACTTAACTTAATAAGAACTGATCTAAGTTATTATTATAAACCTCTCACACATACAAATTAGACAGATTAAAACATAAGATCAACCAAGCAAACTTCCAATAACCGCTCCTAGATGGTGCTGACAAACCATCTTTTACTTTACACGGAATATTTATACCGATAGTAAAGTAACTGAAGTTTTGTTAATTTGTCATTTTTCTTTCATGAAGCCGTAGTCTAGTGGTAACGAAGCGTCTTTCTGATCACAAGATGCCGAGTTCAAATCTAGGTCTAGGGAGACCAGATATCTAATCATATCTGTGGTTTGAGGGTAGGAGGGCGGAAGTAAAGCAAACGGTGGTTGGCTCGCTTCCAAGCGGGATATGACTAGATATCTGGTCTCCGGGTGGGGCTGTTTTGCGTAATTTTACTAAGGTATTTATATATATATATAATTACTAAAAAAAACCAGTAAAAAAAATAAAAAAATATTTTTTACCTTAGTTAATCACAAAAATAAAGAAATATATAGTTTTTTCAAATTTTATCACTTCTTGGTCCTCAAAGGGTTAAATGCTTGAAGAGTCCGAGAAAATTTCTTAGAGGTGTAAGGGGTTTGTTGCTGGTTTGCAAGGATTTAGAAGAGTTACTGTACATACCGCAGTAACCTCTTTGTAGGAGTAATACATTTCTTGGTCTGGTGTTGACCTTTTTGTATTTGAGCGTCACTTTTGTTTTACTATCGTAATACCCTTTGAAGCGGAAATTGTGGCTGTATTATATACCATTTTCAATTTGTTAGGATAAATTATTGTTTCGTGAAGGTTTTAAATGTATCTGGATGAAAGGGGCATGTTGTGATGGCAGGGATCCTGCACTAAAGGTACTTGATTGTATATCTTAATATTAATATAATTTGAGTAAAAGAAAAGTGATTATAATTTTCTTTTGGGAAATGGGAATTTAAATGTATTGTTACTGCAGCTGCACTGAATTCGGTTTTAAATTGAAATTTTTGTAATGGAACCTCTAAGCAGGCGGATAGCCTTAGGGGCCCTATATTGCGTTTTCTCTAGGATAAGTATTTTCTTTCCTGAAAGAATTGATTATTTTATATATGTGTATTTTATTTTGTTACATTCTATTGTAGTTGTTTTATAATTCTTGTTATTTTAAGTTAGTTAGTATTATTGTCATATTTAGAGTTATGTAGAAATAGAAAAGGAAGAAAATACAAATGTATTTAATTTTGTTATCAAATAGAGCAGTTTAGACAGAGTATTTATACGCAGCCGATATCTTAGTAAGATGTTTCTCTAAATGATATCAAATGGGGCAGTTTAGACAAAGTATTAATAGGTAGCCGATGTCTTAGTACAACATATTTCACAATGATATTAAATGGG
>JAGFPH010008762.1:2506-13659 GCA_018207615.1 Philaenus spumarius
GCTGTAAAAAAAACACACAACATTAGTATTTATATACTCTTAAACAACAAAAATAGTATTTATTAAGAAAATACTTACACCGGTGGTGGTGGACGGCCATATAGTTGTAAGCAGAAGATACCGTCTTCCGTCAGGTCTATCAAATCTTGTCTCATCATTCTAAAAACATGGAGCGCAAACGTGCCACATGTTTTGTAGTATGAAAACGACGCTGCTACCTTTAAATCTTGTACAATCGTGCTGAGAGAGGCCGATGCATTTTCCAAAACCTCTAGCGTTGTAGCTCGGTTCGGCATCCCATGAATATGTTGACAAGGTTGAGCGTTACCACGGTGATGAGCCAGAGGTGCATAATCATTTCTGAGCTGAAAAAAGTAAATACGGTTGTTACTAATATTATAAATTAAACTTTAAGGTAGAGAAAAAATGTTTTAGATGCTTACATAGTTTGCATGTCCGTAGCACTGTAGGTAATGCATCAAACGACACATATATTCGTTTTGAGCGGATCTAGATGCGCATGAAGAACTCTCAGTGGTCTCAACACATGAAGAACGTGATGCTGAAGGAAGGTTTTGATTCGCAACGGTCTCAAACGGTGAAGAAGGTGATGCTGAAGGAAGGTTTTGATTCGCAGCGGTCTCAAAAGGTGTAGAAGGTGATGCTGAAGGAAGGTTTTGATTCGCAAAGGTCTCAACAGATGAAGAAGACGTAGAAGGAGATACGGCTGAAGAAGGCCTGGATAAAGGGAATTCCACAAGGGAAATATCTTGTGCGTTTTGTTCAAAGTCCGGTGTCTCAGAATCGTTACTCATTTTTTACTGTAATTTGGAGAGATAGAATAAAATTATTGTCTAATTTTTGTCTTTAAATAATTTATACACAAGTCACGATCACAATAGAAATCGTAACTATTTCCAATAAAATTAGTAATTGTGTCTGTTGGACGATAGCGTAAGAACTCGGCAAATTCCTGTATTGAAAATAAAGGGGATACTACACATTTACCGCACCAATAATCGGGATCCCAAATAGTGTATAGTAACATGTCACCATCTACAACTTCCCTACGAGTAGATATTTCTAGTTTATTTCTATCGAAATCAGAATCATTCACAACAAATAAGCTAAAACAGTGCCTACACAAATCAACACCATTGTAAGTTAAGCGTCGAGTAAATACATCGTTGTACTCATATGCGAATGCAGGCACTTCAAACGGGTGATTCATTAGCATAAAAAAATCTGAATAAGTAATGTTTTCAAAATCAATATTTAAATAATCAAATCCTTCAGTATTACACTTCACTTTCATCAAATAGTTTTTAAAATTTGCTTTCAAATGTTTTTGAATAGAAACAGGTAAATGAAGTTCTTCTATATTACTATTAGTAATTAGTACTTGTTCACATACTGATCGAGCACATAGCTCAAATAATGTTTCTGAATTCATAACGTACACTGAAAAAAGATTATTGACACTAAAACCAGTACCGAAACTAAACAACTGATAATGAAAAATAGATGTTCAAAATCAATACAATCATAATAAAATCCTACAGTATTGCAACTCACTTTTGCTGAATAGTTTCTAAAATTTCTTCTTAAATATTTTTTTAATAGACACAGGTAATTGAAGATCATCTATATTAATATCAGCCATTAACAGTTGTTCACATACTGATATAGCACATAGGTCTAACAATGTTTTTGGTGAATGAGATACATTCATAGCGTTTACTGAAAAATTATACTTACTTGAATTGTAATAAAATATATATATATATAAGAATAAACATATACGGTTCTCCTCGATAACCGGATTTACGGCTGTAGTTCCAGTTTTACGGTTTTCCCTACATGCTCGGTGACAATTAATTTTTTATGTATTAATTCTAATACTTGAGAATCTGTCAAAATCTCGTACCGCTGCGGTAAAAATACTTTTTTCAAATTTTCGTCCTGATCTAGATCTAATAGAATGCTTTAACCATGCTTGGTCCCCATACGTACGGCGTCTGTAATTAAATACACTTTTCCAATTTTTAGTTTTTGTAATTGAAAAAAATCTAAATTTTTCGGCTCGATCGTATTAAAAAAATCAATAGTATTAGTAGCAGCAGCCATACTCACTAAGAAAATTAACACTGAAACACACTGACAACCGATAATAAACGACTGATAATGAAAGGTAGATGTATCCTGCTTTTATACTAATCTCGAGGTTACGTGCCGCACTGGAAAACGGACTCCGATGCAGTCGAGTGCGAAACACTCGCTCACAATGTGATTGCAATCCCTATTCATATGCATGTAAATTCCATGCAATAAGCGAGTCTAGTTTAAACGTTCAATACTGCCCGACAGTGATTCAACTTCGCTGGCAAAGACCCTCTTACAACTTGTGCGAAAGTCGCGTAGAACAATCGGTTAGAAGTGTCTGTCTCTTTCAACATATTTGACTTGCGTTCCCTGCATCGGCCTTGACTTGCACTCGTTTTACTATGTAGTGTCTTAATTGTTAAAAACGTTATTCATTCTGCGCAGTACTGCACACGAGGTAACATATCTCTCTTTAATCTATATTTGTTCTCTCTTTCTTGTAATAGATATAGTTAGTAAAATGTCAGCCGCTTACATTTTATCTAGTTTGGAAACTTATGTTGTAAAGTTCCGACTCTACGGTACCAAAGTTGTTTTCAAATTTAATTCACCACCCGAAGGTGTTGAAGAAATGCATTGGATTAGACAGGGTTTGAACGAACTTGTAGAGATTATGACAAAGGATACGACTGACGAAGACTATTTAGGGTTTACTTTGCGGAGCCTCAATTTTAAAAATAAGGAACCGGGATTTTTAGCTTTCAGACGGGCTTCAGAAGTGTCTGCAGATATCCTGTGGAACATTTTCGGGGGTATTATACAGAGTAACTCCGCGGCTTGTACTTCTTGCGATACATTTAAAGTAGAATGTACAAAAGTAAAAGTACCGATGGGTCGAGGGGCTGCAGTTAGACCCGGATTGTATAATAATTTCGATGAAGAATGTAGTGCGAGAAAAGGTATTGTAGTTATAAAAAATACAGACTCTTTGTGTTTACCGTGCTCACTCGTAGTTGCTATAGCTCATGCGGAGAAAGACAAGGACTATAAACTTATACGTATGAATAGATGTAACAGACAGACTCTTAGAGCCCGACAACTTATGCTCGATGCAAGAGTTCAATTCACAGACGAAGGTGCAGGGGTACGAGAATTGCATCAGTTTCAAAATCATTTGCCTCTACACAAAATTACGGTGTACAGTTACGGGAATAAAGGCCGTGATATTTATTTCGAAGGCGAGGTGCAAAATCCTCGCTACAGACTAAATTTAATTTTTCACAAAGGTCATTTCAACGTAATTACTAGTTTGACCGCCGCTTTTGCTTGCAAATTTTACTGTGAAGCGTGTCACATTCCTTTCGATCATCGTTACAAGCACAGATGTTCCTCCACCTGTTACTCTTGCAAACGTTCCCCGCCGTGTTTGTTGGAAAACGATGGGATCTATTGCGGAGATTGTAACAGAAAGTTTATGAACAGAGACTGTTTCACAGCGCATTTAAAAAATATATGTAAATCGGTCAAAAAGTGCCCCAGTTGCGAGAAAATGATAATTCCGCAACAGCGACATTCAAAACATGTGTGCGGTGAAACTTATTGTAAAGTGTGCAATGAATTCATGGAACCGAATCACAGGTGTTACATGAAAGTCGATTATAGGAAACCTATGTCCGAGGGGTTTCTTTTCATTTTCTTTGATCTAGAGACACGTCAAGACGAGGTACTTGACTCAGCCAACGTTCATCGAGTAAATTTGTGCATATCCCAACAGTTCTGCTGGAAATGTATAAACGGCGATTCGTGTCAAAATTGTCTCGATCGTATTCGAGTTTTCAGAGATGACCCCGTCAACGACTTTATGTCGTACGTTATGGAAGTGCGAAAAGCATACAAAAAAGTGTGTATCCTGGCACATAACGGACAATCGTTCGATTTTCAATTTCTCCTTAAATACGTGCTCGAAAAAACTCAATTCACCCCCGAACTGATCACACGCGGTACAAAGGTAATCCTCATGGAGATCGATAATGTTAAATTTATCGATTCTTTGAACTACATGCCCATGGCTCTATCCAAACTTCCTAAAGCTTTCGATCTACCTCCTGAAAAAAAGAAAGGCTACTTTCCACATCTGTTCAACACATTGGCCAATGAAAATTATGTAGGTCCTATCCCCTCTAAAGAGTTTTATTGTCCCGACTCTATGTTTGACCAAGGATACAAAGACTTTATGAAATGGCATGACGAACAGATTCGTAACGAGTACGAGTTTGACTTTCAAAAGGAAATCTTTGAGTACTGCCTTTCGGACGTAGACATTTTGGCTCAAGCGTGTATTAAATTCAGAGCCTCATTTCTCAAAGAGTGTAACGTTAACCCTTTTCTAGAAGCCGTGACAATAGCAAGTGCATGCAACCTCGCGTTCAGGCGTAATTTCCTAAAACCAAACACGATAGGAATTGTTCCTAAAATTGGATACCGATCTGTCGACCTCCAGTCTAAAATCGCTTTACAATGGTTGACTTGGGAGGAAGATCAGAGAAGGATTCGTATGGATCACGCTGGTAGAGGTCGTGAAGTTGTCGTCGATGGGGTGAAAGTGGACGGAGTGTGCGACGGAAAAGTTTTCGAATTCCACGGCTGCTACTGGCACGGTTGCCCTAAATGTTTTCCGCACAGCCGCAATGAACCTCTTAAAGACGATCCGTCCGACACGCACAATGCGCGATTAGCGAGAACAAGAGCCAAAATCGCTAAACTCGCTCGACATGAAGTCGTGGAAATGTGGGAATGCGACTTTCGCAAACTTAAACACCGAAACGTTGAAATGGCTTACCTTGATTCTCACCCCATGATGCACACTGTACCCCTTAACCCTCGAGATGCATGTTTTGGTGGCCGAACGGGTAATACAAAATCGTACACGAAATGCAAGGAAGGCGAAACGATTCAGTACGTAGACGTGTGTTCGCTCTATCCTTGGGTTTGCAAGTACGGTAAATACCCTGTAGGTCACCCAAAAATACATATAGGCGATGGCGAGTGTAGGAAACAAGGTATGACTGTTGACGGACTTCTTAAATGCACTATACTCCCTCCTCGTGAATTGTATCATCCTGTACTTCCTGCAAAGATGAATCAAAAACTGATGTTTGTTCTGTGTCGAACTTGCGGACAAAATTTACTAGGGGAGTGTACACATAACATTGACGAACGAGTATTGACAGGTACTTGGACTATGGACGAAATACGAAAAGCTGTGGACAAGGGTTACGTTATTATCGAGATGTACGAGCTATGGGAATATAAAATGGCGTCGTTTGACAACGGGGACGGTCTTTTCACAGGGTTTATAAATAAATTTTTAAAAATCAAACAGGAGGCCTCAGGGTATCCAGGGTGGTGTCAATCTGAAGAAGACAGGGCAAAGTATATAGAAGATTATTTTATAAACGAAAATATTAAACTCCATCCTAATAAAATTTGTAAAAATGAGGGGCTTAGGTCACTTGCAAAATTAATGTTAAATTCATTCTGGGGTAAATTCGGTCAGAGGGAAAATCAAACAAAAACATCCATAGTAAGTCAGCCTTCGGAATTGTTTAAAATGCTAGTCAGCCCGTCCGTAGACGTAAACCATATCCA
This sequence comes from Philaenus spumarius, assembly GCA_018207615.1. Taxonomy (NCBI): domain Eukaryota; kingdom Metazoa; phylum Arthropoda; class Insecta; order Hemiptera; family Aphrophoridae; genus Philaenus; species Philaenus spumarius. Next base: position 8,258 of record JAGFPH010008762.1, read on the forward strand.
AGAAGTGAACGAAGATGTAGTTGTAGTAAACTGGCAATATGTTGAGGACTCCTGCGAAGTACTCCCTACTGTGAACGTGGTACTCGCTGCGTTCACTACTGCTCATGCAAGACTTAAATTGTACAACTACCTGGACGCCTTAGATACTCAGGTGGCCTACTATGATACTGATTCTGTTATTTACCTGCACAGAGAAGGATTACACAAAGTAGAGACTGGAGATTATCTCGGACAAATGACTGACGAACTGGCCGAATACGGGGCGGGATCGTTCATTACAGAATTTGTATCAGGCGGTCCAAAAACCTACAGTTACAAAGTTCTATCTACTAAATCCGATGACCCTGTGACTGTTTGTAAAGTAAAAGGCCTATCGTTGAACCTTCGCACTTCAGGTGTGGTGAATTTTGAATCAATGAAACGGATGGTACTAGATAGAGAGAACGAACCGCTCGCTGTTACAGACACTCGTATAAAAAGAACAAAGGATCGTGAGGTCATAACCGTGAGCGAAACTAAAATGTTTAAAATCACTGGTGCAAAGAGAAAGAGAGATGGTGAATACGATTCGCTGCCGTATGGCTACATTAAAATCCCGCGCCAAGAAAGAGAGATATGTTGAACTCTGTGTTAGTATGTGTGTGTGTGTAAAAACTCGTAAGACTGAATGGGCCCTCTGGAGCGGTGTAAAAACCTGTAAGGCTGAATGTGTTGTAACGGAGATGCCAAAATTTATGGTTGGGCATCACGGAAGCAGGCGGGTGGGGGCCTGCTTCACCCCTTCGGGGGTTTACATACCCCGACAAATTTGATAATCCCTTCAGTCGAATGATGGACGTGAGACGTGCTATTGCTGCGGAGCTTCATAAGCCCGCGAGAAGAAATTTCAAAACTAGGCGTGTGACTTTGAAGGGTTTAACGGATTTATTCCAAGCGGATTTGGTCGAGATGATACCGTACGCTAAAGACAATAAGGGATACAAGTACATAATGACCGTGATAAATTGCCTTTCCAAATTTGCTTTTGCCGTGCCTATAAAGTCGAAATCGGGGACAGAAGTAGCCGCTGCGTTGGAACCGATATTTGAAAATCATAAGATGAAACATTTCCAGACCGATCAAGGTAAAGCATTTTTCAACGCACACGTACAAAAGTTAATGCGAAAATACAAAATAAACCATTACGCTACCTATTCGGACAAAAAAGCATCCATAGTGGAAAGGCTGAATCGTACTTTGAAAAATCGGATGTGGCGTGAATTTACCGCGCAAGGGAGTTACGAGTGGCTCGATATATTACCGAATATAGTTAGCTTGTACAATAATACCGTACACAGTACCATCGGTATGAAACCCTCTAAGGTATTGAGAAAACACGAGAAAATGCTTTTAGACAAAATCGCGGGAAAATCTATCAACAGCCAACCTAAATTCAAATTAGACGATAAAGTTAGAATTTCCAAGTATAAAAAAACATTCGCAAAAGGTTATCTACCCAACTGGACAAACGAAGTGTTTACGGTGTACGGTATTAGACCTACAAAACCACCCACATATGTTTTGCAAGACGGAAAAGGTGAAGTTTTAAAAGGTGGATTTTACGGGGAAGAGTTAAGTAAGTCGAACACGGGCGACGTTTATCTCGTGGAAAAAGTATTGCGTAAGAAAGGAAACAAAGTTCTTGTGAAATGGCTGGGCTTTGATCAAACACACAACACATGGGTAGATAAGAGAAAGCTGCTCGTGTAAGGCCGAATGTCAATGAGGTCACAAAGTCTAGTTGTGCAAGACCGGTTTGGAGGCTCGGTACGCAGGTCCCAATGCCGACTGTAGAGTCTCGCATGCCGATCGTTAAAAAGAGAAACTCTAATAAATATACTTTAGTATCTATTCACAATGCGTATCGAGAGTATGTCGCACTCGCTTCAAATGTCAAACTTTGACGACTACCTGCCGGAAAGAAATTATAAGAAACGTCACAGTCCGATATTACCCAATACTATTAGATGTATTGTGTGTGGCCCCTCGAATTGCGGTAAAACCAATGTAGTATTCAATTTACTGTTCGAACCGTACGGATTGAAGTTTGCAAATATTTATGTATTCTCCAAATCGCATCATCAGCCTAAATATAAACTTTTAGAAAATGTTTTTGAAAATTCGTGTATCGGATATTTTTCTTATTCGGACAACGATAATGTCATAGCCCCTGATGAAGCCGAGCCGAACTCGGTTATGCTATTCGATGATATTGCTTGTGAGAAACACGATCACATACGCAGCTACTTTACCATGGGTCGACACAATAATATAGACTCGTTTTATTTAGGACAGACCTACAGTAAAATACCCAAGCAGCTGATCCGGGACAATGCAAATCTGTTGGTGGTATTTAAACAAGATGAGATGAATTTAAGACACATTTTCACTGATCACGTCACACCGGACGTATCTTTTGGAGTTTTTAAAGATATCTGTGCTCTCGCTTGGAAGAATAAACACGGATTTGTGGTCATAGACAAAGACAGTGAAATAACAGACGGTCGCTATCGAATAGGTTTCGATCGGATTGTAAAAGATATATAATGCGTATTTACACGTACAACGATATCGGTCCGTATGCTAACGCTACAAGGTTTTCTAAATCAAAGTCAAATCTTTGTACTTGGTACTATCCCGATAAGAAACAGTTTTGCGGTAACTATTGTAGTCGTACTACTAAACACGGTGATATATTTAACAGACGGTGTTGGAGACACAAGAGACGCGGGGGATACAGTAAAAGTTTACCACCCATTATCATACTGATGATTACATCGGGTAAGAGGATTTACAAAAGGGACGCTTGGATAAAGTTTCTACACGAGAGCGAAAAGAATGGCGTCCCATTCGAACTAGTTATTTACAACGAACACATGTTAAAAGGTACCGTACGGCATTCTCAAAATCTGATCTCTCGGTTCAGACCGTTTCCAAACTTGTTCAACCGTATCGTTACACCCGGCCATGGAGACGTAAACTACACGCAAGTTTACCTGGATATGTTGCAATACGGCTGTTCCCTACCTTATGCATCCAGGTGTATAGTAGTAACGGAGCGTACAATGCCTATACGTGATCCGGTTTACGCCTATCGACTAGTGCTCGGATCAAAGTGTTGTGTCGACGTGAGTTACAATGTAAAGTTTGGACCGCCGCCTAAAGACCTACCACGCCAAATGCGGGGGAAACATTTTGAGGCCGTAAACAACATGGCACAGGGTATGTTTACCGTAGATTTTCTGAAATTAGCTCTACCATCAGTACCGAAACAATGCATGCATTTCGGTTTATCATTTGACGGTAAAAAATATTCCATCATCGATTCGATACAACTAAACACATGGCGTGAATTTACAGGTGCAAATTTGGATGAATTTCTCTTGTTAAATTCATTCCTGTTGGACACATCTGCGCCTAGGCCTATATCTGAACTCAAACGACACATGCAAGACACACCTGCAGATGATAACTTCATTGTGGCGGAAATACCCGAGTTGCGTGATAATTTAAAACGAACATTTGTATTCACCAACGTAAACAAAGTGGAACACATTCCATATTTTGATAATCATATGCGCAAATATTGGAAGGGGAAGGTCAAAGTGTTTAAAGTCTCAGCAGGTAATGTAGTAGGCTATCTGTTAAAGGATAAAAAGTACGCGCTCTTTTTGAGATCTATATAAATAGAAAATTCGCAGCAAAAGACCTTTCATTTCGCGATATGTCGTCGTCCGAACAGGTCACCTTTGAGATAACACGTCTGAGAGACGCTATCAAAAGGAAGTACCAACAGATGAGATACGGGGAAGTCGATACGGAACGAGTTCTTGCAAAAAAGTACAAGCCGATTATTAGTGAGTTGTCTAAAATACGGACACTATCGGATGTTAAAACAGTGATAAAGGATGAACCGCCTGAACCTACCGCAGAAACTTCAACGCCCGGAGATCATAGTTTTATCGAAACTGATACGGTTGCGGAAACCTCAACGACTGGGGGTCCTAGTTTTATCGAAACCGAAACAGTCGCGGAAACCCCCGATACCGTGACCGAGTTATTGTCAACGCCACAAGGTCGTGCTGAATCCAAAAATTGGGTGATAAATACGTTCAAACATCCTACTACACAAAGGTACCTGATTAAATTTATGACAGATAATCCTACTAAAAAGGTTATAGATAACGTGTACGGCCCGCGAATCGAAGGTGACGATTTTATGGTCGGTGATAAAACAATACAGTTTACGGACGAAGGGAAAATATCAATAGAAGGAACTAACTATAAAGGAACACCTGGACTGTACGAGTTACTTTTTAAACGAATACCCAAAGATGGTATGTACACCGATGCAGACTTGAACGCGTACAAAGATATCTGTTTGAAAACCAACGCGCACAAAAGAAAATATGATGCACGTGGTCAGGTTAATAGGAACCCTAAATCGGAGAAATACAAAACAATTATAATACAATTGTTCCCTCCTAAATCGATCAGCGGAAAAGGATACTCTTACTGGGACGATCCGAACGAGCTATGCGATCGAATGAGACTTTTGCTAGCTTCCAATGACGCCGGTCACACGGGTCATTCGAACGAGATTGCGTCAATAGTAGAAGAACTACGTGAAGCGGGGTTGATAAAAGGCTTGGGAAATAGAAAAATTAGATCATTGATAAGATGAGTGTCGACAAGTTTGGACGTTACTCCGAGGCGACGGTTTCGAAACAGGGTCCTAAAGGTGTAGGATTTAATCTCACCTCAGAGGGGAACTACGACATTCAGGATAAATTGTTATGTAATGTGGGTCAACCAGAAAATGAAAAGGATGCAGTCAACAAGTACTATGTAGATAGTAAAATACCTACAGATGAATATAAGTGGGATTTCGGAGGTAAAAAATTAACCAATGTCAAAGGGGGAACCGACATAACGGACGCCGTCAACTTTGATCAGTTAAATAAATATAAGTCATGGGTTACGAATAGTGTGATTCTCAAAAGACCTGTTGACCCGTTCCAAGCCTACGGTGAAGAGTATTTCGACGTTAAAAATAAACGTATATGTAATGTAAAAACTCCCGAGAATGAGAAAGACGTTGCAACCAAGTCCTATGTGGACAATAGAATAACTCTTGACAATAACGGGTGGGGCTTTGGAAATAAAAGGCTTACCAGTGTCGGCCACCCAGTGTCCAATAAAGACGCAGTTAATTTAGAATTTTTACAGGCAAACGCTATAACCGATTTACCCGACGGCAGTGGCTATAATGTTAATAATAAACGTATACAAAACGTAGGATATCCCAAAGTAGAAGCGGACGCGGTAAATATGAAATACGTTGACGAACGTATATTGAACAA
>JAGFPH010008762.1:21904-33543 GCA_018207615.1 Philaenus spumarius
TTGTTTAAGAGTATATAAATACTAATGTTGTGTGTTTTTTTTACAGCAACCAGAGTTGAATAATCCTCAACAGACACAGAGACCTTGCACTGTCTGCTTGATTAACGCAGTGAATATGGCTTTACTTCCCTGTGGACACGTGTTCTGCTCGCAATGCGTTATCCAATTTAACAACAGATGCCCAATATGTAGAAGATGGATAGTGGACTACATCAGATTATATTTTTAAAACATATATTTCAATTGTAATAAAATATAAGAATAAACATATATATATTTGAATTGTAATAAAATATAAGAATAAACATATATATCTTAACAGTTTTTTATTTTAATACCCTGATTAAGACAAACTATCAAATATATAGGATATCATAGTCCAGATGGTACAACGACTATTATGGCTTTGTGTTCTGTTGTTATTTTTTCAATTATAGTAAGTAAAACGACTATAAATACATAGTCAGAACACTACGAACATTCATTACGCATACAGAGCTCAAAGAATAAACAATGGAATCTATCAAACCTAAAGTAATTCGTTATTGCTGCGATCTCAAATGTTTTGTTTTGCCAAGAACTGCTGTCGACGGTATTGCGTGTAGAGTGTGTAATTATTTTAGCACTTGTCATTGCAAATGTAAGACCTCACAAAAACTATTCTGGAAAATCACGTTATACAGAACTCATTTCGAAGGATATACCTGCTGCGAAGACATATGCCATCGATTTACCAAGGCTCAATTGTTTAATTGTCCGAAATGTTCACCTTGTTATTGTTCTACAAATAAACTGTGTACTTGTGTGTTGGAAAAATGTAAAAATAGAAACTCGTGGTCAGAGAAAACCAAGTGGTAAAGTGTAAAAGATTTGTATTTTCTGTTTGAATAAATAGAATGTGTTGAAACAAAAGACGTGATTGTTGATTATAATACTCTACCTAAGCTAACCATCCAAATTATTACTTTATACCATCATTTTTAAATCGTATAACTATATTTTTTCCTAAGTATGAGATATCTGCGACTTTTAACATATTTGACTTGCGTTCCTTGCATAGTTCAGATGGTCAGTGTACATAGTCCAGATGGTGCAACGTGCATTACATCATCTTGGTAGGTTGCCATGTTGCATTCCGTTTCCTGTACAGTTAGACGGCTATATAAAGCAAGCGCGATTTCTACTCCGTAGTTCAGACGACAACATCTACAGGCGCGCCATGGATATAATCGAGGACTTTGTTGGAGACGAGCTGCCTCGTCTATTTGCCGTAAGTAGATTTTAAGATTTTTACTAGTATATAGAAATCAGTGCGTGTGTATGGTTTTATCGAAAAAAATTCTTCTTAAAGGAACTCAAATACGGAGTCGATGAGGAGGAGGAGGTGGACTCCGACAACCTATTCTATTTTGATTATTCCTCGGGGGAGGAAGAAGATGATGAAGTCTTGGAATGGGTACTCCAAGAGTACATGGAGAGAAGAGGAATTTTTGATTTTTAAAATGTTATATTAAAATTTTGTTTTTTAAATGAATTGTTTTTATTTTGACTAAATCCTATAAATAATTTTTTGAGGTCAAGGTTAGGTGGGAATACGTTTACTGTGAAACACAGACAATGTAGAGTTATGACAAATTAAGTGTATAAGTTAATTATTCGAGGGCAATGTAGAGTTATGACAAATTAAGTGTATAAATTAATTATTCGAGATATCGCATTCTGGTATAAGTTTTTCGTTGTATTTTTGACATCTATCACAAGGTTAAGAGAGAATAATTTAATTTAATTTAATTTAGAAAATAAAAAAATAAAGATGGCGGAAACAAAATGGCGGAGAAAAGATGGCGGAAACAAAATGGCGGAGAAAAGATGGCGGGCGGAAACAGTGGCCGGCGTCGGCGCCTCAAAGTTCACCCTCAACGCTCATGTTACTCTCCTCAAGGTCAACACCTCACACACGTTAACTATCCTCAAGGTCAACATCTCACACACGTTACACTGCTCAAAGGTCAAGGTCAAGGTCAAGGTTGTGCCAAATCTGGGCCTACTCTACTTTCATGTATTTTATGTTTATGTATTTATTTCAGTTGATAGTTTAATTTCAATAAAGCATAACTCCAGTGTTAATTCTCACAACTAATTATTTGTATGTTTGTGTATTATGTCTATATTTTATGTAATAATAGCTCATTTAAATCAACTCTAATCAAAAATATGCAAGAGTAACTCATGGAAATAATTTTAGGATTATGTTTAGAAGAAAAAACCTAAATACTAAATAAAATTCTATAACCAACTGATATTGTGTGGGTTGAACAATTCATATTTTATAAAGAGAAATACATACAAAGTTGAGATTTTTAAAGTTTTTTTAAAGGTAGAAAAAATCCTTGTAGGTCTATCATAACAATAATTAATTGATGACTTAGGTGATTTGTCATCTTAGAAAATTCAATGAGCGTTTGATCATAAGAAATGAACGAGTGATTGCAGCTATGCCAAATGTAAAGAATAGTACGTAGTTTGCATGACCTACATTTGTTACCGTGAATTAAAAACTACAATAGATAAATACAAAAATAAAAACACTGGTCTGCTGAACAGATTTGTTTGAATCATAGCTAATGTGACGTTCATAAGCAAACCACCTTTTCTACCCTTCAAACTTTCGTATACCTGAGTAAGGCGAAATTGCCTAATCATTGCTCCTACCAGTCTAACCTGTAATCTTAGCTACCTGAGAGAGCTGCCGTCTCCCTTCTTGCTATTCCGTACTCTGAACTCTTCCTCTTTACAGAACAGATAAGATTTCGCCATTTTTTTGGAGTTACAAGCAGTTAGCGATAGGTTAGTTAACTTCGCATCTTTGGTTAGAACTTCTTAAAAGAAGATTAATGTATTTTTTTGGAATCCCGAAGTATTTACAAAGTTGCTAAACATCGAGTTTGCGGGACGATTAAATTCAGTGGCATGAAAAGAACCAGAGATTTATTAACCAGGTTCGTGACTGTGCAAATTAATGTTTTATCTTACATCAAATCTGAGTTAACCATACTAATAATTGTTTAAGAAAGTATTTTCACTGTACTCAATAAATAGAATAAATTATATTTTCTTATAGAGCTTGTCCACGTAGCCCTGATTAATTGTAACAGAAATTTTAAATACAATAGCCTACAACTAAGCTATACTAATTTACACAGCATATACTATTAAATCTTTATATTATTCATAAATTTGTATAACACAAGCTTTTATCAGTCAATGCACATTTTATTTAATGTTTTCGTTTCTAAATGCAAATCATGGTGTGTAATAGTACTCAGCTGTAATTAAAGCTACCTATATTAAGCAAAGTATCAATTTAAGTTTAAGCAATTCTAATGTCTGTTTTTTTTTATATACAGTGAAAGCTGGTTCAACTGTCAGCCTAACAAAATTACAATTGCAACTGTCAACCAAAATACAACTATCAACCCATAAAAATTACTAAATAAGCCTGCAGCCAAATGTGATTTGTGCACTTATTAAATACATTGCTAACAACGATAAAAGGCCGTGCTTGTGAACCTTGCTAATCACCTAGACTAATATTTGCTATTTGTTAAACATAATATTTTGTAATCAATTGAATGGAACTGCTAGCGAATTGTTTGTTTGGTTTCTTCAGATTTGAAACTTCATAATTGTTTTTTTTATGTATATATATAAAAGGTTGGCCAACCTAATTGGAATAAGTAGACATAAGAATATAGCCCTAAAACAGTGGCCTAATTGTAGTGAACGTCTTTTAAAGTTTATATTATCCTGGTGTATTGTTAAATTATGTGTTTCTTTGTATAAATATTTGTTTTCTTATATATTATCTTAATTATTATTAAAGCATTAAATTAAAGTGGAGGGTTTTTCTTTTCTAACTTAAAGGAGGTTTACTTTTGAACTGTATCCAATATTTTATTTAAGGGCGTATAAAAAAATCAAATCTTTTAAATTAAGGGCATATAATTTTTTCATAATAAACAAATAGTTTATTAGCCGATATTGTCTGTATATTATTGTTTTGCCTGTAAATGGTCAACTCAGATTTTTGGTCAACATTGATTCTCTGAAAGGTAAGAATAGCTTATAGTACTGATCAGTTTCATGAATACATGTACTGTACCATTGAAGAAACAACGTTGTTTCTTCAATGACTGTACGTAGGACCCGGTGCGTTTTCCAAAATAATTTTCGGCAAATGCGGTACACTAACAACATTCTCGATCAAGTCTAGAGTCTAGTTAAAAAAAAAAAAACTAAATCAAAATCGGTACATACGGTGACACAGGCACACGCATAGACACGTTAAACTTATAACACATTTTTTACTTCGGGGGTTAAAAACAGTAAGTAAAAATGGTTAAGTATAAAAACACAAATTGTTTCACTAATACTGCTAATGTAGTCATTAGAGTTCAACTTGTCATCAATTACACAATGGAAACATTTTATTGACTGTACTTATTCAAGTATACTATCACCTAACATGACACTTACTGTCTAATTTGAGCTATGCTTTCTACTGAAGTTTATTTACTTAGTTATTATATGGATTGATTGTTTTCAGCAAAATACTGTCCAGTGGCATCGACTTAATATTTCAAAGTGTTTATTGCAGAAACTCCTTATATAAAGTGTTTATTACAAAACCCCCTAAAAGCAATTTTCATTTTTATTTTGAATAGGTAATTTTGTACAGATTTAAAAATATTGTTAATCATTTTCAAACCTCATTTAGCTTCATGGGGAAAATGTCATTGCTATAACAAAATTGTTTTAGGCGTAGGAAGGTTTTTTCAGTTTCTTGAAAGTTGGAAAACTGTCAGTTAACGGGCTTCTGAAGTAAACAAAACTAACGATCAAAAGTTACAATTCCTTTTTTGGAATGGTATACTGTTCTCCTTCCATAACAACAGTAAACATAGGAAATTTAATATTGTTATTGAAATTGACATAAATATATATTTGAATAATTTTATATCTCATTAATATTTAGCCATTAGGCAGAACTAGTATCAATAAATATGACTACGTAGATTTTAAGTTTATTATAAGTTTATTATAATGGTTATTTTGCATCTGTTAATTGTTTTATAAACTACAGTACTTGCTCCTGTACTTGCAATGTTTCTATTTAAGTTGAAAAACCACCCCGCCGTTTCGCTCTGTCGCCTTCTTCAGATGTAGCACTCCCCACGTAAAATTACATAAACAACACTAAATATGTAACCCACAATAACGAAATCCTCTGTTGTTTTTTGTTTATATCGAAGTTTTGTGGGTATGCCACAATCTTTATTATTTAAAGGAATGCATTTGTCTGAAATAGATTTAAAGTTAAAAAGTCAAATAAGAATAGATTTGTAATATGCATAATGCTTTTAAACTATATAATAAGTAAACTATTCTATAGATCAACTAATAATTATTTTATGAAAGGAGTTTTGTTTGATGAAAGTCGTAATGAAATCAGCTTGTAAGTTACATTTAACGATGACACTAATTATACAGAATTATAAAAAAACATGGAAGTTATTATAAAAGGAGTCTAACATATTATTAGAAGAAAATGCTTTGTTGGATTAAATAAGCTTAACAACTGAAGAGACATATTAAATATTTATTGCTTTTTATTTAATCTATCTTAAACAGCCTTTACACTGGTGCAACCACTCTTCCAACTGGTCGCATTAACTCATGCAGCTTCTTGTGTGACATATTTGATTCAAGGAAACTTTCTTACTACTTTGATGCAAACAATCCAACCAACCAATCTGATACAACCAGTTGTAAACATTTTTTTTTTTCGTACAGCGTAAACATAATACCTTAATGTCTAGGAAATACCTAACCATCTGTTCCTGTCCTGTAATCAATGGCCAGTGCAATTGAAAACATCTTTTATAAAAATCATGAACAAAAAAAGTCAATATGTGCGGTCGTGGGACCCTCGTCAGGAACGAAGTTCAACACGCCTTTTCTTCAATTTTTTTACCAGCCTTAACTGCAACATACACACATTATTTTAATCTTTCAATTGCCGTTTATTATTAGATTGTTTTTTATACAAATATTTACTGTTTCCATACGTTTAATGTTATTATAATAAAGGTGTAAAATTAATTATAACATCAAAGCAAAGATGGTAAACACAGTTAAATGTTCATTCATTGTAAATACATAAAAAAAAATTGTGGTTCATCAGTCTAAGCCTAACCTAAAATTATTGTGTGTATGTTTAATATATTTTACCTGTCTTAACGGCAACATACATACAATAATTTTAGTTTAGGCCTAGACTTAAAATTACTTTCTAGGCCTAACCTAAAATTATTGTATGTATGTTTAATTTATTTTACCTGCATGAACGGCAACATACATACAATAATTTTAGGATAGGCCTAGACTGATGAACGGACATTTTATGTTTATTGAATGTATTTCAGCACTTTACTCAATATATTTGAACTAGGCCTATGCCGGACGGAACCGATCGTCTCTTAATTTAAATTGATAAACCAAAACACATGTATCTTGAATGTATTTACATTCATTGCCATAGCAGCCAATTTAGTATCGCTTTTTTCGTTACTCATATTTTATATTTTTGTCATTGCCATAGCAACCAATTAATAACACTTTTTTCGTTACGCATTACATTTTCTTTGTTAACTCCTAGGTATTTGTTAAAAACTATCATAAAAACCTAAATGAAAAAAGAAGAAAATAGTTTTGTCTACAGTTATGTATACAAACTGACATTGTGCGGCATGTTGAGGCTACAGGACAAACAAGACCCGCAAACAGGAAGAGAAATATTAACAATAAGAGCACAGGTACAAATAATTATAACTAAAAAAAAAAAAAACTATAGAAATATAATTAATTAAAAATCACTTAATTAAAAAAAAATGCAAATGCAACAACTTTTATTAGGCCTACTTTATATACACAAAAACATTTTTCTGAGAATTTTATATACTCAATTGGGCAAATAATGGAAATGAAGAATGGAACTTATTCTTCAATATATTTATACGAATGAAACTTTTCTGTGTTATAAATAACGGTTTAATAGCAGATTTAGAATCCCCACTAAAATATTAAATCCCAAATTACAACCTTGAATTGACGATAGCGTGATCTAGCATCCGAATGACTTTAACATCACAAAACCTTTCTCAAAAAATAAAAAGCTCTAATGTTCATTCTAATTTGTATGTGAATAGTGCTGGTATGCTTTTTCCTAGACATTTTGCCATTCAAATGCCACAAATGTTTAATCTTCTGTCTGATCGAAGGACATGTGCTAACGTCCTTGCAGTTATCAGCTTGATAAACACACTTATTTTAAAACTGATAGCCTTAATAGAAAGTAGAAATTTATAAGTTTTGACTTTTGTACGTTTATTATCATATTGTTAGCCTTAAACCATTAAAAGATCAGATCTTTATGAAAACTCCACTCTGACCCAGGTGTTTTCTACATACTGTAGGTAAAGAACTGCTAGGTAAAGTTACTTTATATTTATAAAGATTGGGATGAATATACAAAACAACACAAAACATGGCACTAGTTAGGTATGATTGGTTGTTTACAACCTACTGCATAAAACGAATTATGTACATTTGTAAGCTAATGGTGCAGCAACCAATTAGAGGAGGAGATTTAAATATATTTGTTAATACATGACAAAGTTCATCTGATTTGTTAGAACAAAATAATTGTTTTAAAAGTGTATTATTCACGATTATTTGAAACAACAATAAATTCTATACAGTTATGTAAGGGTTGTAACAGTCTTTGCTCGAAGTAAGAATCTACAGAATTGAGGCAAAAAATATACCAAAACACATTATTAATATTAATAATACCAATATGTACTTATTTCTTGTTTGAAAAATAAATTGTATTTTTAAAATTTTTTATAATCCTCTAATAAAATATATAATTTATTTTCAAAATGTAGTGAATTCGATTAAAATAATTGTACCCTGAAATTAAGTTCGCATTATTATAAAGCTAATACAATTGTCTACTATACTATTGCCCTATACACTAAAATTAGGTCATTTTATTTTGTATGAACAATTTTCGAAACCCAGATAACAAATAAAGTGTTTCTGTGTAACTTAATTCCTTTCTGTTTAAAAGCTGTTATTAATTTGCAGTTTAAACTGCAATAACTTTAGTTAATATTTTGTTTACCATAACTAATAGATGAAACAATACTACTTTAGATTTAGGGTTGATAATCAGATGAAAAATGTGATGAAAAATGTTTAAAATGTCACTTGTACCACATTAAAAATGTCTTACTAAAATATTGTACCATAAATTTATCCAGGATTAAATGTATGTTTTAAAAAACTTTATTCTGAAATAGTTGTGGATTAAATATGAAATTGTATTTCAAAATAGTTTTAGTTCTACTAAAGTATTTCCCATTTTTATATATTTTGTAAAACTTTTTTGGCATATCAAAGATTTCAAATAGTTTAGTAAACATTTGAACGGTTATAGGAAATTTTTTGTAAGAAATGTACAACATTATGTAGAGAAAAGTATGAAATTTAAAATAAATTCAACATCTTTTTAATTCCAGAATACGTTCTGTTCATTTCTACGTTTAAAAAATGACTTCTGTTTCCTTATTGAATTATCTCTATTTTACAACAAATACTAATTTTCTTAATTATTTCTGTTTAAATACTAATGTGCATTATTAGTTTGCAATTTAAATTACAATAACCTTAGGTATTATTTTGTTTACCGCAACTAATAGATGATGCAATAGTATTACCTTCGGTTTATTGTTAAAAATCAGTTGAAAGAGTGAAAAAAGTCACTTGTGTCATTATAAGTTTCTCTCTAAATTATTGTAACCAAAGAAGTTGCCAGGATTAAATGCGGGTTAAACAGATTTTACTAACACATAGTTATAGTTTAAATATGAACTTTTAAGTAAAAATAGTTTAACTTTTATTTAAGGTTAAAATATTTCAGATTTTTATGTTTTGTAAATCCGTTTTTGTAGATCAATGATTTTAGATCGTTTTTGTAGACATTTGAACGGTTATAGCAACCTTTTTGTAGAAAATTAGTTAAACAAAAGTTTGACTATAAAATAACTACCTACACAATGTGTTTGATTCATGAATACGTTTTATTCACTCCGATGTTTAAAAATGACTTCTGTTTCAATATTGAATCAAAACAACTGCACCCAGAATCGCTGAAAATTACACATAAAATTTAAAATAACGTCAAAAGTTGGAAAGAGTACACAAAGACTTTGTATAGTTTTTACAATAACATTCCTCACTAAGAATCATCTCGCTTTTATTTTTATTGTAAGGTTATTTAAAAAGTATATTATATCGAGCCTTCAAGTTCGTAATGGAGTAAAAAAATTCTGTTTCATATGCTCCGTGATACCAGTACTGTAAGCCCTTTGTTTTGAGAACAGAAAGTTCATGCATGTTGCAGTATGAAATCGGGCAAAACACATTTTTAACACATTTTGGATGTCTTAAAGTAGCTTATAAATGTATAAATGTCAAGATAGACGCTGACGTTTTTGAGGAGGGCTCAGGTCTTATTATTAAATTGACTTACACATGCTGTAATAAAAATCATATAAAATATATATTATCATATTTTAAACACTCTTTTTAGATACAAAATCACTTCTATATCCTGACGTGATTATTTAGTAAGATGAACGATAATATAAGTTACTTACATGTTTTAAAAAAACAAAATGTTTTGTGTACAATAGCAATTTAAGTTGAATACTAAAATGATAATGCAACTTCCATTTAATATGCTAACGAAACAAAGATAAAGTTTAAATTACTTTTTTATCTATTCTGTATACTATGTAAATGCCATTTCTTTAACTATATTACATTATATACTTTCATGGATACCGTTTGTACTTTTGACTTTATAACACATAAAAAACAAAGTTTCGTAGATTACAAACACTATTACCGAAGGTTTTCTTTAAAAAGACCTTGGTATTGTAAGTTTATGATCAACAGTTTTCTTCCGTGGTTTCTTATCTTATTTTAAACATGAAGATTCGAGCAATCTCAACTATAGAAACAAAGCCACGAGTGAAACAATAGTAGTGTTAAAATCAATCCACGACTAAAATATTTCTAAATAGATATTGCGCTTGATTTAAGGCATGGAAAGTTAAATAATGTTAATAGATTGTATGTTCATTGATTAAATATGTTGTAACATAATTATTTAAAAATGGTTAGTATCACGCCTTAACGAATTACCCCCTTTTAATTTATTTACCAGAACAAACACTTATACGTCTTTGAAAACAGTGTAAAATGTTCCGTTATAGACTTTATTAAAGTTTCGTTTGAACAAATAAAAGAGCACTGTGGCGAAAAAATCACACTGATTTTAATGGTTCCTCCCATTCCCCCACCAGGTCGGTCTTGGATTAACCGGTAAGGGGAGGAGTGGGGGGTGGGCGGGTATATATAGCTCTGTAATATTGTCTGTATATTTTAGATTTTAGTAGTGTTACAACCCTCTGAGGATGATGACCATGTCATCGAAATGTACATAAGGGTATCGTATTAAACATAACTTACAATTTAGTTGTTCAGTTATTGTTTTTGTTCCTTGTTTTGTGGTTCGGGGTTTTTATTTAAATCTGTGTGAAAGTTTCGTTTATCGTAGTCTTTCTTTATCCTATCGTTCCAGTTGTTGAACACATAACAAATGAGAGTTTAATTTGTAACAATTTAAGTTTCAGTGAAATACTTAAAATTTGTTGCATGTGTTAAATAGCTTGCAGTTTAATGACGAGTTTTTTGACCAAGATGAAGGCACCCCTATGGGAAACCACTTCTCTAGTTTTATCTATGGTAGAGTTGATTCGAAATAAACAGTACAAGATTTATGCACGAGTATGGGTTTGTTTTGTGTATGGAAATTCTGCAGTGTTTGCTAAAATTACAAATTTTAGTAGAACGATGAAGGTTTGTCATAGAAACAATAGATTTTACGCAGCCATAAAATTTAATACAGAAATTTAAAAAGACAAAACCTTATCGTACTTCCTCACTAGACAACAGGTTTTAATTCTAAGGTTAACAGATTAGTAATTTACCTATATAGAAAGGAATATAACGTTTTTATGATGCTGCAATATTCAATGGCGTTACTACAGTAATAGTAGCTATCGCAATCAGTTAAGAAACGAAGCATATTATCATTGAAACACGATGTCTTTCCCAGCATCTTTAATAGAAATGATGGTTTGAATAAATTTATGATTCATTATGAACAAATTTTGTAAACAAATAGCTAGTAATAAATACGCAAATAGTTTAAACTTATCTGCCGAAAGTAATTTTGGTAAAGTTTTAGCAAATTCTAAAAATCAAATTCAAGGTCAAGAAATTTCAGGAATTTATTAATTAAATTGTGAAATGTGTCAATTGAAATCTAAAGGTAATATCTAAAGAAATATCAAGACACAAGTTAAAGAAAGGTTTACTTACTTAAATTATAATATGCCTGATAAATCAGTTTTGTTAAGCTTTGTTTTTAAAATATTTTTTTT
>JAGFPH010008763.1:39951-52609 GCA_018207615.1 Philaenus spumarius
TTTTTTTTTTTAACCTTTCTTAGTGATCACCTATGGCACTAGAGAAAGCTACATACCAAATTTCGTTCCAATCCGTTCAATAGTTTTTGAGAAATCGTGATCAGTGAGTCAGTGGATTTGGCTTTTATATAAATAGATAGAAGAAGTATATAATATGAATAAGTGACTGGCAGGCAAGGTTGATAGAGTATATAGGGTGACGCATTCCCGCCTCGTCCTGCAGTCCACAATGCCTGCTAGCTGTGACGTCACGCAGTGACCTGGCACAGCCATCTGCTTCTTGCTACATATGGTAGGGTACATTAAGGGCTACGAATAAGTTTGTTTTTTATACAAATATTTACTGTTTCCATACGTTTAATGTTATTATAATAAAGGTGTAGAATCAATTATAACATCAAAGCTAAGATGGTAAACACAGTTAAATGTCCATGCATTGTAAATACATTCAATAAACATAAAACGTTGGAAAACGAACATACTTATATCTTCAAAGAAAATGCCGCTTTCCTTTGCCAAGTTTGTCTACTTTGAACAGATAGATAACCAATATTAATATACGAAGAGGGTTTTTTGATGATATTTTCCATTTTTTGATGAAAATAGCTGGTGAAAGAAAAGAAAAACATGAAAAGGTTGAAGTTCTGCAGTACGACGAGATGAAGGTAAAAGAAACATAAATTAGTTCGTGGGTCCGGTACTCCTAAAATCGAGAAACCTATTGATAAGTCAAGTGGCTCTAGATCGAGTCATTTTCAAAATAACAAGCTGAGACTCAGCATAAATGTTTAAAATATGTATTTTAACTCCTATGTCAAGTTTTAATTCGATATATTAAAATTCAGCCAGTTTAGAGTGAGCCAACGCTTTATATATGAATAAGATTTCAACTTTTAGTGATTTCCCCTTCTGCAAGATACATACCTGCATTATCGAATTTTTTCCAGACAAACCATGGCTCGGAGGAAAGAAAATATGTATATGTCATATGTATTTAATACATATGACCTTTATTATTGAAAGTACTTCCCCTAAACCTGGTATTTTTTATTTTTATTTATCTTCATCCCTAGGAAATCGATAGACTGGTAAACTTTTTTTATATTAATCTACATACTTTAAGGTAATTATTTTAAAAAATCAGCCGTATTGTAAATTACTGGTAGTTGTAACCTACACCGAATGGGCTGTGCGTCTACTTCAGAAAACGAAATCTCGTGGATTCGACATTTTTCACAGGTAAGATTAAATACTACATTTTATTATTACTTAGTGCAAAAGCATAAATAAATAATCATTACAATAAAATGCATAGTTTTGCATGATTCCCTAGCAGATATGAACTAAACACACGCGCAGAGACGATCTTCCTGTAATAATGGTTATGTAAAAAAGTTATGTAAGACATCTTGCAACAAATTGTGTCTAATATAGCACAAAACTGGGTTTTTGAGTGTTCGTTATTAGCGAATTTCCATAGGAAAAATGAGTTATTGCAGTGGCCCTTACTGTGAGACCCAAGGTCGGGAGTAGCAAATGAGCACCGATCATGGTCCCCAGAACACGTTTTTGGGTGTCATTAAAATTCATATATATATATATATATATTCTACAACGAATAACCTTTTTGAATTGTTCGTTTTAGAATATTTCGGGTCCCACGTTTCGGGACGCCAATTCTACAACGAATATTCTATTTTGAAAATTCTTCGTTGGAGAATAAGTTATTTCCACCTACTGGAAGTCTTATAGGCAATCTCACTTTGTTTGGCCTAGGTGAAATAACTATGTGTCGAATATTCAGTTCACTGACTATTCTGACAAAAAACTTTACTTTATACTTCCAGTAATTTATTTTTGATTCTAGCTCAGTAAGAACACAAGATAATAATTTTATTTTTTGTAAACCTCTGAAGAGTGAGTACACTGGAACTAACCTTGTAAATTTCTTATTTGTGCTTGCAATTATTTTATGAAATTCCACTTTATCAATTCTTAATCTAAAATTCATAAACTATTGGGATATTTGAATATTAGGTGTTTTTGTAAATAATAACCTTTTATAAAACAAAATAAAATTTTTATAATTTCTTTTTTCTAATTTTAAACATAAACAAAATTCTTGTATTTAATAATTTTCAAATAAAACCAAATAATAACTTTCTTCTCAAATAAAATAATAACTTTTTTTAAACTATAAGGCAGAACTAATCTCTTAATTTATTATAATTTATTCTAATATTTTATTACTCAATTGAATTTAATTTATACTTTAATGAAAATTTGAATTTACGATTTAATGAATTTACTTCTTTAATTAACTACAAATATTTCTTAATTTAACATCCTAAGTAACCCAGTATTTAAAATAAATTTATTTGAATTTACTTCATGCAATTTAATGGGGACTAACGTATTTTACGCTTTTACCGACCTTTTCACACTTGTCCAGGCGTCGCGACGTTTGTGGTTAAATCCGCGAACGCTGTCCAGTGATGACGAGCTACAGATGTTCTGCGTGCTGATAGAGTTGTCTTGTGGGTGAAGGTGGAGTCCTGTAGGGTTGTCTGGATGTATGATGGATGGCTTCTTAAAGATGGATGTGGTGATGCCGTGTCTGCAATCCCGGTTCGTCTATTCCCTCGTAGCTACAGTTGCATGTCCTAGTGGTCGCCTGGTGGTGTCCTGGAGTCCTGTCTGGAAGCTATACGAATCACTCCATGTATCAGCTGTCCTGTAGGCTATGTTTTTCCTCCAGAAAAATCCCAAGTTAGGCCAACTTGTATAGACTAAGTTGCCACTGAAGTTCTTGTAGAGTTAATGTGGTGTCTATTGCTGCATCCCAGATGATAACCACAATGACGTATCTTCTTACTTGTTATAAAAATTTAAAGTTTAACGAAGAAAATACCTAGCTTCTAGCACGCTAAAGTATTTTATAAAAAACAAGTATCTGCTCTCGATGCGTCAACTTACATCGTAGAAATATTAAGCCTTGATGTATCACTTACATCGAAGAAATAATAAGGCATCTCGAGTTTCCCCGAGCAATCGTTTATATAATGTTTTTCGGCACTATTTCATTGCCAACCTAAGCTTTCTACCACTGTATTTCAAAAATGCTTTAAAATCCATTTTTTCGCCAATTTCAAACTACTAGTCTACGTAACTTTTCATCCTGAATTTTATTATAATTTTTTAATAATTTTGTAACTTGATTTAGCCTTTGTTTTAATTAAGTTTCTATTGTTTCTTTGAGTACGCCCATTTTCGTAAACTGATAACCCTGTTCTCCTTCCATCGGTCTCGTCTTTGGACCGCCCCTCTACTGTCTTGCGTTCTTATCTGGCTTCCCTTAGTTTTGTGCTATGGAAATTCTTTTTCTATGTAACTCCTTCAGGGTTTTTCCGATTTTCCTGAAACTGACATCATTTTCCTCAGCTCGTTGTTACCTTTCCACACGAACTCGAGTGACGTTCGTACGACTCTTGGTTCGCGTACACGACCCGCGCGCGTTTTTCCGCGGCGATTTTTCCCGGAAAAGTCTTAAATTCACACTTCTTTCGGTTTTTCTTTTTCCACTTTTCTTGTCTGTTGGTTTTCATTCACTAGCCGGATTTTCATCTCATTTCTGCTTCTGGTTGTCTTGCTGTGAGGTTAGGGACTTCAACGATTTTTCACAAACTAGGGTTTTACTTTACTCCCGAAACATATTTCAAATACTGGATTATTTTTACAAAACTACTTCATTTACATACTATTTACTATTTTGGATTGTTAAAAGTTTGAGTTTAAATTATTAATTAGCTGTAAAGGTGCAAAATCTATCACCTTTTTCCTTTCATAAATTTTCTAGTTTTTCTTTTACATTATAAATTACATTTCTCAATACTAAAACTTGTTTTAGTTAGAATTTAAAAAACTTTATTTTTAACCTACTTTTTTATCCTTTAAACTTTATGAATTACCATTAACTTTTTTATATGACAAAATTTCGCTAAAACTTATTTCACCTTTATTTTAGGCCTTTTTAAGAAAAGCCTAAAAAACCTTTTCTTTTTTAAATTAGAGGAATTTTGAAAATTTTCTCATTCTTTGAAAGCTCGTATCTTACGTAACTTTATTATTTTTTAATATCTGATCTTGCAGTAAATACACCCGCGGTTAGCGTAATGCATTTCCCGAAGATTTAATTTTTTTATTCAAATCTTGGATTTTGGCTTCCCGTAGGAATCTTTTAAGTAATTTTTATAAGTTCCCAATCCTTTTCAGACAGGCAGGGTCCAAAAGTTTAATTCTACCCGATAACAGACCGCCCGCGTATACATGCTGATCTCGTGACCTACATTTGGCTTCAACTCACGGCAAGTCCGTATTATTCAAACTTACAAAATTAATTGCAAATTTAAACTCAAGACCTACAACGAGTTTTGTCCGTTGTAATGTATATATGTGTTCGCACTCTAGCGGCCGCAATTTAAGTTCGATTTGGTCCAAATTTGGTACACGTGTGTGTTGCCTATGTCGCTCGAACGAGTTCGTTAGCCAAAAAAATCCAACAACCGGAAGTACGTTTTTTGACCGGAAGTAACTGTTTTTTGAGATTTTTACTACGAGAATAAATATTTTTAAAACTTTTTCTAAAAATATAAATGTAGGATGATATTCTGCACATTTTGGTTTTTTACACGACCTTTTAGCTCACTTGGTTCCCCCAAAATCAACCAAAACGTAAAATACCATAAAAGTACCCGGTTTGAAGCCAAATGGTGCAAACTCGCGAGGCCACTAGAAGGAAACAAATTCTACTAATATATTGCGTACACACAGACAGCTGTTCAACGCCTTCGTTAGTAGACCTATTTCCCAAATTGTTGGTTGAAAAACTAAAACATAGGCATATGAACTTAATTTTAGAAATTTGCTCAACTCACGTTAGCGGTCCAGCTGCGTGGTCAAATTATTTTATTTCCAAAGGACATAACACCAGTTTCAAGTAGATAAAAACATTATCTAGCTTTTAGAGAATACAAAAAAAATTAGATTAGTTTCATCATAATCTGTTTTCTCGTTTCTCCGGAGAAGACAACGTTAAATACCATCTTGAGAGTCACAAGACATACTGACAGACAGAAATTGAGATACAGATAGGCAGAAATTGAGATAAGACGCGTTTCGGCTTACGGCTTTCCTATTGTATGAAACGAAACAATAACCAAAACATTTATGATTCTAAGCATTGTAGGCATACAGACAAAACGCTAATTTTATTTATATAGATATTAGTAGGGAATGTGCGATTTTAAATAGAACAAAAAGTTTAAACGCAAAAATTTTGTATATTATTATAACCTTTTAAATACGATATAATTTGCACTCACATTGTAGCACCGTAACGTGTTGCAGGTGTAAAAACGGAGTGTTAGTAAACACACAAACATTACCTATTTAAATGACTTACAATTCCTGCTCTTTACACAGGGTGGACTGGTGGAGCCGTCAGAGCAATGGATATGAATAAGTCAAGTTTGTGAGAAGGAGTTCAAAGTATTCCATGGAGATAATTTACTCAAGAATGGACAAAATGTAGTGAAAGACTTAGCAATGGTAGTGTCACAAAAGTGTAACGACTTCCCATTGGAGGTTATTACATCATACATTAAAATGAGAACAATAATAAGCATAAAGGACTTAAACCCCAAAACTTCGTATGAAAAAATCAAGGAAAGACAGAGCATCGATAATTCTGAAGTTAGAAAGCGGTTAAACAAAGTGAAAAAATTGCTACATAACTCATATATTTTTTACATTTTAGTTTTAGGTAATAGCTTTTTTAAGTCGAAATGTTATAAAGCATTTTAATAAAATCCATGTCCACGTACAGTGAATAATTACACAGTTATAATTAGTGATTCTGTAGCAAAAATAATAATAACATTATTTTTATTCATGTATATAACTAAAAATACTTTTACAAAATGGAAAGAACATTTTATAATATCGTATACGCTAGTTATTTAGGTTTATATGAAGTTTTTGTTCAATTTGGTAACCATAGACCGAAGAAAATTTAACGATGTGTAGCTTTTATTGAGTCTGTTATTGCTTTTTAAAATTCATTGGAAAGCTTCAATTTGTCGACAGGCATCATGAGTAAAGTAAATGTAAAGTTGCAGTATAATTCTTTTAGGATCTTTAATTACGTAATATTAATATTCGCTGTCTAT
Source organism: Philaenus spumarius (assembly GCA_018207615.1). Classification (NCBI taxonomy): domain Eukaryota; kingdom Metazoa; phylum Arthropoda; class Insecta; order Hemiptera; family Aphrophoridae; genus Philaenus; species Philaenus spumarius. The sequence continues at coordinate 46,179 of JAGFPH010008763.1, forward strand.
ATTACAAACACAGATATGCACTGTCAACATTATTACAACAACAAATATGAACATCAACAAACATTATACAATGTGTACTTTGTGAACAGATGCCAAGCATTGCTTGAGCTAGTGCGACTTATCGGAGGGCCGGTCACTGCGTGACGTCACTGCACTTGGCTGGCTTGAACCACGAAAACGGTCTAATGCGTCAACCTAGTTCTCTAACAACCTTGACTGGCCACGACCTTGATCTTTTTGTTGACTGCCACGAGTATAGGAGAAAATCGAGAATTTTATCTTCATTTTTGTAGACTTGACCCAATTTTAAATTGTACTTACTTGCTGAACGCAGAATTTGATGTTCATAAATTATAAAGCTGTAAATTTTATATACGTATTTTCATTTAGAAAATCCGTTTAAACAGTACGGGTGTTTAAAAAATAACTAAATTACTTTTTTTTTTAAGTTTGTTAACATTGTAAATTTTCACAATTAATTTCAAACAGCACTGTCAGACGTTATGAAACGTTGGCGTAGAATTTAGCTTCTTTCATTTACACGATTTTATCATTTTCCGTAGGTTACGGACGTTAGTTGTTAGAAGAAAAATCTTGTAGCCTACAAAGTCCGAAAATTCCGTGGTTTTTTACGACTCCCCCCATCTCAATTGAAGTTCGCCACAGAGGATATTGCAAATCTATAATACTTGAATTTGATGTCAAGTAAAGGTATCACAACGATTTCCAGCTTTCCAAAATGTATTTCCACCAACAGGTCTTATTCAATCTGTCTATAAAAAATAATTCTATCAATAAACTAAACTAACCTACAACTAAACTGTAAACGGACAATAGTTAGTATATATCTGCCAATGCTATTTGTAAGTTCAAATTGTTTTACATAGTCACCATTTTGAACTAGGTTTTGTGAATTTTCAACCATCGTCCCATTATACTTAGTGTATAAAACATTATACCCAAGTTTTTTTTTTGCTTAGTGTTATTAGTGCTTACTATATCGTGAAAAAATGTATGATCAATTATTATAGACCCATCTATTGTCGAGGGAAATAAATTAACCTCATGTGAAGGTGAAAGAGTGATATTAGATGAAACTTTTGATGACTGCGACAGTTAAGATAGCCTTTCTGAGGAAGAAGATGTTTGTGAAGCAGACAATGTTGAAAATTATGTTTTGGATGGATCTGAGTCAGAATTTAATTGACTATAATCCCAATGAAGATGAATTTGTATTTAAGGGAATTTATTTTTTCCCATTAAATAAAATTTTCCTAGGTTATGGGTGAGAATTCACCCATGGTACCATTTACGAGTGATCGAGGTGTCGTTCCAGTTGAGGGTTAAAATTGTTAGAATTAATTGCTTAATTGTAAAATCAAATAATTTAGTTTGGAATTCTATACCGTTTTATGTAAAATTGAAACAAGAACTCATGGACAAATTGAATTACCTTCTTCTGCTGTCAGATTGGATTTTTGTATTTCGAACTAATCTTTTTAAAAGTATAACTTTAAATACGGACAATACGTTTTATCACGATGTTCTTAATTAAACATATTTTATTAAGAAGAATTTATAATTTTGACTATGGCTTGTCAAATTATGCCGTGGGAATATCTAATACATTTCTAACATTCGTGATAATTATTGTTGTTCAAAACCAAACTCTATTTCACCTGGAAAAGTACTGAAGGTGCAATATTTAAAACCCCATTTGATGTTTGAGGTACTCATCGTTTGATTGGCATAACTTGCGCCAGTTCAAACATTTGTGAATAAATTACCAAAACTACGTTTTTTTTATTTATATGGGCCATAGAGATACCGTGTTTAGAAGTTTAGTATATAAAGTTGTTCATACTAATATCCTGGTCGTCAAACTTCCATAACGGTTGTTATTGTTGATCTTTCAGCGCAAAAATCAAACTCTCACTTTTCCTTGTAGTTTATTATTTGTATTCGTTTTAGCAGAGGGAAATAATTTTGGTAGACATATGCAAAAGACAGAGAACGAGCAAGTAGTGAAATTTAGAGAGAGAGAAAAGTAAATTATTAAATTAAATTAAACTTCCGGTCTTGGTCTATGTTTTTTCGCTTGTAATTTAATTAAATACCCTTTGCTGAGGAAGTGTGTAAGCGGAAAAGAAATAATAATAAAAGAGAAAATTACTTTGAAAAAGAGAAAAAATATTAAGTTTTTACATAGTTTGAAATAGGTTAAACTTACAAACTGTTAAGATAGTATTATAACGCATTTAATTGTAAGTGTTATTATAATTTCATAGTACCTGAACTATTTAAAGAATACTAAAATTTCATGACTAGAATCCTTGTATATATAATACGTGAAGCTGTTTTTTGTGAACACAACTCCTCCCTTATTTCTTGACCAATTTTAATGTTTGAGTTGTTAAAAAATTCGTTTCATTTCGAAGTTTTGTGATAAGGTTTCAGATGTCAAAAATTCTTATACTTAATGGCGTGAGCTAATCTCAAAGGTCGGGGGTTTCCCACAAGATTAACATGGAACGAATTTAGAAACCATTTCTATACAAAACATCTGTTTATAATAAGAAACAAACCAATCCAGCTGCTTTCGTGGATGTAAATAATTATGTTTATAGTAATAATAATAATAATGTTTATAATAATAATTTAAAAACCATTTCTATACAAAACAGCTGTTTATAATAAGAAACAAACCAATCCAGCTGCTTTCGTGGATGTAAATAGTGATGTTTGTAGTATTCAGGAGGTTATAAAAACATTTCTATACAAAACAGCTGTTTATAATAAGAAACAAAATAATCCAGCTGCTTTCGTGTATATAAATAGTGATGTTTGTAGTATTCAGGAGGTTATAAAACCATTTCTATACAAAACAGCTGTTTATAATAAGAAACAAAATAATCCAGATGCTTTCGTGGATGTAAATAGTGATGTTTGTAGTATTCAGGAGGTTATAAAACAATTTCTATACAAATCAGCTGTTTATAATAAGAAACAAAATAATCCAGCTGCTTTCGTGGATGTAAATAGTAATGTTTATAGTATTCAGGAGGTTATAAAAACATATCTATACAAAACAGCTGTTTATAATAAGAAACAAACTAATCCAGCTGCTTTCGTGGAAGTGAATAATGATTTTCACAGTATTTAGGATGTTATAGGAACCTTCTTAATGTTAAACAGATAAAGTCCGATTCCCTGCGTTGGTAGTTTTGTTCAAAGAACAGAAAATCTCACGAGTTATAACTGTTGTTATAAAATATACGAAATAATTTGATTTGATCATTTAACATTATTTACTATATTAGTTTGGAGTTTATTAATAATCCTACACCTTTATCTATATACATAAAAATGTAAATGTCCGTTTGTTCAAAATCGCTAATCTCAGAAAGTTCTTTACCGATTACTTTGAATTTTTGACATAACGTTCCACTTGAATACACGAGTGTTTTATGTACTTTTTGAAAATTGCAGTTGTTGTTTTTATGTTCAATAGATGCTGCTGGTTTTCAAACGGTGTAGATTGTTTTATTTGATTGAATCCTTGTAAACATTGTTGTGATGACGTTCAATTAATTCTACAATTATTACTATTCTGTTTCAGGTTCCAGTGTCACAGCTCGGTGAGTCTTAGTTAAGTTCCAACATGTCAGCTAAACTTGTCCCATCATAACCTTTACTCTGTGCATGCTTTACGGAGGTCGGGGTTGTATTTACACGTTATTAAAGGTACGGAGAAACCCGCTGCATGTTAGCTGTAAGGTAGTGTGCTTCCCCGCCTCCGCTTCCAACTAATTCACAACGAAGGTGTGATTTAGAACCCGTGAAATGTCGTGGAATAGAAGGCAATATCGTGATCGGTATCGGTATTTTGTAATCGAGTTCGGTTTCTCATTTTAAACATTTACACATGTACTTGTTATAAATAAAACATAACATATGTTTTTAGAAAGTTTAATCGTCAGCTGGCGTGCGTAATCACTTAGTAGTAATTAAAATCTGAATTTTTTAAATTTAATCAGCTGAAAGTCTTATAGTTTCTATTAGTCAGTTCAAATACAAATTTGGTAACAAACATGGTCACAAATTTGTTTCTCCAAAATAATTTTTGTTTAGTATGACCCTACTGTACATTCTCTAAAATTAGTAATTCTACTGAATACATCAATTAAATGTATCCTTGCTCATTTTATTTATACGTAATACATTCACGTCTTTTTAAATTTCTAGATACATTTTTTGTCTTAGTAAGAGAACAGTTTCGAGGCATAGTTTAAAATGTATATTTTAACTAAATATATATATTGCTTCGTTCACAATTGCTTGGATAAAAATATTCATTCGGATTAGGTTTTGTCACAATGCAACAAGTTTCTGGAGTTTATTCCATTGTGCTTCATACTTCAATGGGATGGAAATTTACACACTTAATTTTTTATTGAGAAATGTGGAATTTGTGTGGGGAAAATATTTTGAATTGAATGACTTGAGGAATGTAGGACGTAAGGAGAGCCATACAACGGAAGGGGGGGGGGAACTGTTTGAAGTGTGTGGACACCTTGCTCGCAAAGGTATTAATAAATATGATTTATTATTAATAGTAAATTTACTAGATCCTGAGAGGTACACATTTCAAATTGTATAAAATATTTTAAAACAAGAAGTACGACCTAGGATGAACTAAATTAATTCAATCGTTACAATAATACGACTAATGACTTCAAGCAAATAATAACCGTAAAAAAAATGTATTTCAATCTTAGCTGTTTTGTGAAACTTAGTTTGTGATAATCATAATGGGCATAAGCAGGTAACCGGACGATTCTAAAAGCGCAGTTTGATTCAATTTCTTCCAAACTATATTGTCGTTAATACATTTACGACTCAAGGAAGTCAATATGATTTTTATTCCTGAAATTTCGTACAGGAAATACGCCTTAATGCATCCATAGTCACTCGTATATACTTTTGAAGTAACGTAAATACGATGTTGTGACCTTGACAAATATAAATATGTTGAATAATAATTTTGTTTTGTTTTTTGGACCGATTACAATAACGTCCCGGCCTCACAAGGTGTTCCATAAGTAAGTGCCTAACGTTGGAAAGCGAATAGAGCATACAATTAAATGGAAAAGTGAGTTAATATAAACCTTTATTCTTATATGTTAACCGACAATCAAACAATTTTTAATTAAAATAATTAAAAAACTTCTTTACTTCAATATGAAAATAAATAAAAATAAAATGTATCCGTAACAATAGATACAATATTTATTTTATGTTGTTAATTCGTTCCAAACAAAGAATTACTAAGATAAACCTTACTTTCATTGTGAAAAGGTCCCGAATCACTGATATATAATAAATTAATAATAAAATATTACCTTTTATGTCCGTAAAGTGATCCACTTATGTGAAAAAACACACTACCGCGGTTTCAGATGATATCACTCATCCATCTTCAGGTGAAATTATCACTCCTAAGAGTGATAGTCATTAACATTAAATAATTGTTAGACATATAACAGCACAAAAAACAAAAACACACAAACAACGTACACATTTAACACAATTTTGAACACCCGTCTCATGTGGTCATTACGGATGCCGAGTCAGAACTAAGGTCAAGATCCTCTCCAAACAAAATTTGTTTATAAACGGTTTGAAAATTCCTGAAAAAATATGCGAAACGTACGTCACCGTATAGAAAGTGATCAAAACAGGACTGCGAGCAGTACAAGGAAGTAAGGTATTTATGTAAATATATCCTGTCCAGTAAGGCAAAAAACAAAAACAAAACATTATATTCTTGCTAATTACTGCTATATTTAACACAAAATTAAATATCTCAAGATAATTAGTAATTGCAAAAAACAGAAACTTAATTTTAATTGGTAAACAAATTATTAAAATGATTTACAGTTTAAACGGTACTGGTCCATACATTTTTCATTTTTTAGGTAATCCTTATTTAGGGTAATGAACCATGGAAAATGTTCCTATTTACAATTTACATTTACAATTCACTTACAACATTTTAGTCTCAGGTATGCTTAGTTCTAAGTATATAAAGCAATTTTATAAACGAAAAACTGATTACAATCCGAAACTGTGTCTGCTAATAATGTATGTAAGTTGATATTTATCATTCTACTCCAATGAATGTATAGTTAAATAGGAATGGTGGTAGTTTTGTTGTGGTACTTTTTGAAGGAAAATTGTAATGTACAAATTTTACACATTTATTTTAAGTATGTATAGGTAACACTTTCTGTGTTAGTTTTACGTATTTATCATACAAAAAAGTATAGTGAAATTTAATTTATATCTTGATATTACTATAAAATAGTTTTAATTAAAGTTAAATAGAAATGGTGGTATAGTTTTTCTTGTGGTACTTTTTGAAGGAAAAA
>JAGFPH010008764.1:5557-27431 GCA_018207615.1 Philaenus spumarius
TTTTTCAAATAAGCTTAAAACATTAATAAACGATAAATACTAGCATTATTGTAAAAAAAGCGTTGGGCGCTCGATGTACGAGAAATATGGACAAAGCGCCCCACGCTTTTTTTACAACAATGCTAGTATTTATCGTTTATTAATGTTTTAAGCTTATTTGAAAAATTATTTTTAACTTTTTAGTTTGATATGCTCTAAAAGCGTGTTTTTTAGTTTTTTTAAACTATATTTATTTTTCACTTTTTAGTTCGATTAATTATTGAAAAAAAAAATTTGGTCGTGGACTGGATTAGAACCCACGATCGGGGATTAAAGTCAGCGATGACCCGCGCCTTAGACCGCTCGGCCAACGATTGAACTAGCGTAATAGATATAATAACAGTAATTAGCCACTGGCTTTTAGTCCAAGGGAGAGTTACAAAGAAACATACATACATACATACAAGTGAAGCTAATATAAGCGTGTTAAAAAACAATCCCAGTAGAACAGAAATCAGGAATATATCGAATAAATTGTAATGATTGCGAATTTTTCTATATAGGTCAAACTGGAAGACAATTTAAAACACGATTCAAGGAACATCTACCTAGTAACAAAGGTAGCAATAGTAAATCTAACTATTATGGAGCACAACCATTCATATTCTAATTTTGACACCAATTTCCAGCCATTACACATATTGAAGAAAAGTAAACAAATGGACGCGCTGGAAGAATATGAAATTTACAAAGCACAGAAAACAAGTCCGGGGCTTATGTTAAATGACCATTTGAACTTCCATTCCAACTTGATGTACGACGAGGCAATAGCAATAGATAAGAAAAACAAACATTGAAAGATATTCATGTTAGCGGTCCGACGTACTCAGTGTCCGGTTGTATTCGACGGTGTGCACACACGGAATATATTTTATGTGTTAATATTGTGCGCGTTTAAATGTGTTTGTGTTGTTTTGTATATGTATTTATTTTAATGTGCTAACGACCTCACTAGAGCGAGAATCTGATGATGGAATAGAGTTCCGAAACGCATCATGTTCAAATAAGTGAATTACTTTAAACAAATAACAAAGTCACACAGACGGAAAAAAATACTTCTTTTTATTCAAATTTGTGACTTGGATACAAATACAATGAATTTTAAATTTCTACTCATTTAGGCTATAAATATAAAAAATAAAAGGTCACCTCCTAGCATATGAAATACAAAATTTGCTTAGCAGTGAACGTGTTAATGTCACTTTTTCCGTTTTCCCGACATTTTACAAAACACACTGCACTCTAGGAAGCTTGAACTCAAGTGTCTTGTTGTAGCGAAGCAGACAGATCATGTTTAGAAGTGCCCTCACAGACACACATGAAAAAGCTGTGAATCATATGACTTTCAAAAACGCCAGATTATAGGATGGTCCCAGGCTGGTGAACGGTCGGATTTAAGAGAGTGTACTGTATTACCAAACATGTATTAAAATATTTTATATAATTTGTACACTAGACATAAGACTTTCGTTGTCATGGATATGTATGTAGACAGAATAAATAGTGCTTATAAAGTGAGTGCTTGTTTACCAAAAGGTCCTTGTAAAACAACGATTATCCTTTACCACTCCCCGACACAGTGGCGCACCGACGGGGGTGGACGAACGGGACCTGTCCCCCCCCAGAAGGTCTTTTTAGTAATGTGGATTGTATTTTAAACCAATCGATTGTTGAATATGTAGTCGATATTCAATAAAAAATTACATTGTTTATGATTAATTTCGTGATGATCACGAAAAAATAATCGTTCTTTTTTAAATAAATATGATTTTTACACTACACAATCATGATTTTCTTTCAGTGATGTTTGAGTCTCGGCGGTCTGGTTCATGAGTTGACGGTATGCGAGCGCTGATTAGCGCCGCGTTGATAATGCTGAAAACCGGGCGTTAAATTCCCAAGTTATACGGGATGTTGAAAGCGCGACGTTGGTAACGTGGGTCCCGTGTTATACACAGCGTTTTTGAAGCTTTGTCAACGTTGCGTTCTTCACTTCCAAAATGGAAACCATTCAGTCATTCTGTCTAAGTGTTTTACAAATAATAGAAACATATGAGGAATTGTGTATCAGGAGAGCTAGACGGTGGGGTACACGCCCAGTGCTTTCCAATCGTGTATCAAGCTTCAGCTATACTTACACGAGCTGAGCTTAGTCGAGCCGACCCGGTCCGTCGCGGAAGTCCGTAGCAGTGGATAAATCTAACAGACCCGCACCGTTCCGACATGTGTCGGAAGGATGTGCGCGCATTCCACCTCATCACAACTACCATGAATTGCAAAATTATCATGGACGAACAGTGGAAGAGATCGAACGTTCTTTCTGATTTTGACCTGTGGCTATATCTGTACCCAACCCGCGTGGAGTTGAGCCGAATCGACCCGATCCGGCATGCTGTCAGAGCGTGGAAGAAATAGACTCGGCTCGATCGTGTACATTTTGAAGTACACAATAATCACTTTGAAATAAAAAATAACAACTTTCTAGTAGTTATTCTACTGTGGCCTCTCTGCTGCGCTCCATATAACTTTGTTCGGCGTTGATAGCGCCCGCGTCAATCCGCGTTGGCAACGCTCAACGCCCGGTTAACTTAAATTCGTTAGCGTTGATAGCGTTCGTGTAACATGGCCCACAGTAGTTGCATGTACCCAATTAACTGACGTTAACGCGACGTTGAAAACGCGGCGCTATCAGCGCTCGTATATCGTGGCCCTAAAAGGCAAAGCGCTGGGGTGCTGGCTAGACCGTCTTTCAAGGTTAGTGCGGGGTGATCTTGCGGAAAGAATGTTTATATTGCACTATTGTCTGACTCAAGCCCATCACCATTCACTTTAAAGAAACATATAATGTTTCAGACTTTGTAATAGATTACAGAACTTTCATCCTTTTAGGATTTGTTGAATATATTATATATATATATAAATATTCTGACCTGAGCTTGGTCCCCCCCCCCCAAAGCCAAATCCTCGTTGCGCCACTGCCCCGACAAATAAAGTACCTAACATAAACTTATCCTCCGACTAAAATTATTAAATTACGTATAATCTTACTTACTTTTGTAAGTCAAGGATCCTAAGCGAATGTAATGCAGCGCAGTAACCTACACAATCGATACTGTTATCAGGCGCATAAAGTTCTTTAATATTCATCATGCCAAACAGCCCATCCAAGGAGTCAAGATTGCATCTTCCAACTCGTAAGATCAACAAGTTACTCAGATCCCATCCTAAATCCCTGTAAATAGTGAATAAACTAGTAAGCCACATGAAAAATCACAAGCAGACTTATTTCATACACATCAGAAAACCTATAACTTGTTTGTTCATTTTAAAAGTGTAGTAAAAGTGCTGAGCAGAAAGCATACATGACAGAAAAAATGCTGCATTAAACATTTTACTTATAGGCAAGAATTAAATTTTTGAAAACAAAACAAAAGATCTTACATTTTAATCATAGGCCTACTTAAATTAATGATTTTAAACCTAAATATAGTAAATACCGTGTGATCCAAAAAGTACTTTACAACTTTGAAAAATCATATTAATTTATTCAGAGAACTACAGAGGTGGTTGTAGTGTCAATTTGTAGGGAAACACATCAAGTTTTAACTCACGTAGTTTGCTAGTGCCAAATCGTACCTTCAAGAGCGCTTGTGGCACTTGCGTCAAAGATGGCTGCATTCACTGGACCCGAGCGTGCTTGCTGTGAGTTTAGGTTCGAAGAATCAAAGTCTGCGACAACAGTTGCGTAATTTCCGTACCAATTATGTTAAAGATCCTCCTAGTAGGCCTACAATTTATGAGTGGCATAAATGTTTTGTAGAAACAGGGTGTTCGGTGTGACATAAGAAATCACCAGAATAAGCAGAACCAGAAGAATAAGCACATCTGACGAAGTTGTTGAGCAAGTGAGACAAAGTTTTTTCAACAGCCCTACGAAATCGACCCGGTGTGCATCTCGCGAGCTGCAAGTCCCGCATGCGACTGTTTGGCGAGTGTTGAAAAAACATTTGCTTTTAAAACTTTACAAATTTACGATTTTACAAGCAATGAAAGACACTGATAAAATTGCCCATAAGAACTTATGTGCGGATATGTTAAATCGAATGGATGAGGATGAACATTTCTTGGACAACATAATCTTTTCTGACAAGTCAGCTTTTCAGAACTGTAGGATTTGGGGCAGTGAAAATCCACATTAAACATTGCATGTTCGTTTCATGCAAGATGGCACACCGCCTGACTGATGTCCGAGATTTTCTGAATGGTCGCTTTCCAGGTCAATCTCATTTCCGTCAATTGCATGGCCCCCACGTTCCCCAGACCTAATACCGCTAGATTTTTTCTTATGGGTATTCATTAAGGATATCGTCTATGTACCTCCTTTCCCGGCTTCTCTATCTGAGCTTAGAGCGAGAATTTATGCCGCCGCTGAAAACGTTACTCCTGCAATGCTACAGTGAGTTTGGGAGGAAATTGACTACCGATGGAATGTGTGCAAGATCACCAACGGAAGCCACCTTTAGTTTAAGGTAAAAAAACTTGATGTGTTTCCCTACAAACTGACACTACAATCACCTCTGTAGGTTCTCTGAATAAATTAATATGATTTTTCAACGTTAAAGTACTTTTTGAAACAACCTGTAATTTATGCAAAACTATTATTATTGTGCATTTTAAAATTCATTTAAGTTTTCATCTTCAATAAGCCTATATTTGCCAATTAAAAGAAGATGAAACTTTTATGATTCTATTATAATAGCAATAATTCGGACCAATAACCCAAGATCAGCCATAAAAGTCAGGAAACAAACATGATAGGATCAACTGTATTATTAATGTGCATTATTATTCCTATAACATCAACACAAAATTGAAACTAAAAGTTGTAAAATACAACCTTGTGAGTTGTACAGCTGATTAGAAGTATTACAGCTAATGGGTGAAAAAAGCTGTTGTATGTCAACGAATAAATCGAACAATACAAACTTGCGCAAGCGCTATACTATTTTGTTAGTCACATACGGACCTGTGGATGTACTTACGTGCACTCGCTTTTATGGGAGTTGATGACTGCAACAATAGTGATTCATGTGAATAATAATTTAGTAAACTGAATCTCAATAAATTCTACTTGAATTCAAACTATTCAATTTCAAAAACACACAAACAATTTGAGTTGTCAAATTTGAGAAAGAAACATTATACAAGAAGTTCTTTGAAACTTGTAAAGGAGAATTGTATTTTATAGGTAGTACAGTATTTATAAATACCTGAGGGAATTCATATGGCTGCCAGTAAGGTCAAGCTCTACGAGTGCAGGCATGTAGAACTTCAGTCGTTGTAAACATACTTCTTGTGTTATAACCTTTAATTTAACTGATGTCACAGTGTCTAAATCTTCTGTACCACATACTTTGGCCTGCAATTAAAATATGTAATATATAAATATTAATAAAAGAGTAAACAAGTAATTCAATGTCACCATCTGAAAGCTTTATGTACAGTAGTGTTGACATCACAGAGCAGTAGCTGATGCAGATATTCCACTTGAGCACATGAGGACGTGAACAGACCCGGATTACCCATAAGGCCAACCTAGGCCATGGCCTAGGGCGCAGGCTTGTGGGAGGAAGGAAAAAATGTTGTACTTCTAGTCGAGCATGAGTAGCGAGCGGCCAGGATGCACTGGCTTTGAAAGAGAGAGGGGGTGTTGAGAAGAGTCTATCAGGGCCTGGTCCAGAAAGAAAAAAATTTAAAACTATGTACTTATTTTGATTGTTGTTAGTAAATACATAGACAGAGTTGTTTATTTAGTAATGTGTTTTATTTTTCAACATGCTTTCTATTTAGTCAATAGTCAATATCTGCTTACTACAAATTACAAGTATTGGCCTTTCAAACATTTTGGCATTTCAATCGCTGTTATTGCGTGATTGATTTTTTTTCTTAGATAATAGGTAGCTAAAAATTCATTCAAAATGGTTTTAAAAATAAAAATGTGTTAATAGTCAAATAGCTCTCAGAGAATCCCTAAAACATGAGTTTTACAGTTAAATATGCAAAAAAAAATCCACACTCCCAGACCCCCCCCCGGAAGGAGGCGTAATTTAGAACTTTGGCCTAGGGCGTAAATAGCTGCTAATCCGGACAACATCAGCTTTATACAAGGAACCTAATTACCCTCATATTAGTATTTGTAAAATATTTATCAGCTGAAACTCTTTGTTATGTTGAGTAAATCATTAGAAATGAAGTGAGCTCTCATTTGGTCTGACAACTTAAGCACTTCCTTGCAAAGTTTGCAGTGCAATAGGTCATTGTTTGGGATTAGTCGTGTGTTACATGCTGCGACCACATTGTTTTATTAATTTCTTAGTGTGGTAGAGGCAGCGGAAATGACTATTGGCAAGGTCACTGTACCCTGGCCAGTTTTGCCTGCTCTCTGCCTTGTTAGCCACTCTCATCTTCACTCAGTCTGAGTCACTGTTTAAAAGAATATTAGTTTTGTATCACTGTTCAGTGCGTAGTTTTTTTTATCTATAAGATTTCATCATTTTGTACTCTTTTTCCATATTTCTTTTTACAGTTGTTATAAGATAATTTCGCACCGTACTTTGTACTGTAGGGCCATTTTTTCCAAAAAATCAGTAATATCCAAGATTTTGGTTAACTGAGGTCTGGGCGGTCCACAGAACCATGGTCAATGAAGGACCTACTATACTAACATTTTTATCACCCAAATTTGTATTGCATCAGTAAACCCGATTTTGCAAAAAAAAACCCTTTTTTTAGTTATTTGAATAAAATGTTAATTTTCAAGTCTTTTACATAGTACTTATTATGGTTTTGATTAAAAAAAAATTTGTCATGTATCTTTTCTTTTTGAAGTCATAACTTCTATTGGCCTGTTGGGCACTTTCGTTTGACTATGTTTCTGAAATATGGCGTCACAAACTTTTTGCATAGACACAAGTCAGAGCGTGGAGAGGGAATAGCGACACATAGTGTATATAGACAAGAAAGCACGTGCTTCCGTGTTAAAATAGAGCTCGTAACGTTTCAAACGTAATTCTGAAGGCAATTCGCCAGGAAACAGTGCTCTTTCTTACCGCGACCAGTTTAAAAAATTAGGATTTATATAAATTTGCGCTATTACAGACTATGAACATTTTAACTGGTTACTCAAAGTGCCTTGTAATAGTATCGCTTCTCGGACTCTTGGCTAAGATCAAAGTGTAGTATCAGTTTTTATCAGCTTATAGTGTGAATCGTTAGATTAGATTAGATTAGATTTATTAGCCTCATTTACGGCATACAAATTTCAGCAAAGCTGAAGTATACATGTGAGTTGTCCTACACTTAGAATACATATACACATAATACTTTAATATTTTAATAAATAAAATAGTTAAAACAAGTTGGAACAATAAATATACAAGATATAAAAAAATATATATATATAATACATTATTACAGACAAATCAACAATGTTATATAGCCTCAAGGACTACTTGTCAAGTACTCTCTCACTGAGTAAAATGCCCGCTCAGTGAGGTATCTTTTTAATTTTTTTTCAAATTCACACTGGGAATCAATTTTTTTCAAATACTGAGGCAGTCCATTGTACAACTTCAAACCTGAGTAATACACCCCCCGTTCAAATACCTTCAGTCTATGAATAGGATATTGTAGTATTTGCTGACGGAAAGAATATCCACGCTGGTGCTGACTGACCCCACTCTTGTAGGATTTAAAATAGAGCAGAACGTTCAAAATATAAATACAAGGCAGGGTTAAAAATTGGATTTTTTTAAATATATCTCTACACGAATCTCTATACTTCAAATTACAGATTATTCTTATTATCTTTTTTTGTAGACAAAAATTTTTTATGGACTCTACAGAATTACCCCAGATGGCTACGCCATATCTAAGGTGTGAGTAAACATAGGCATAATACACGGTCTTAATTGTGGCATAACTGCAAGTTTTTGAGATTGCACGAAGTGCGAAGCACGCAGAGTGAAGTTTATTTAAAAGAGAATGGATATGACATTTCCAGTTTAATTTCTCATCAATAATGATTCCCAAGAGTTTTGAGGAGTCAGTGCTTGTAATCATGGTTTCCAAATAAGGCAAAACTATTTTATTTCTTACACATTTTGATCCAAAATGAATCATTTGTGTTTTACTTGGGTTTAATTTTAAACTATTAACTGAAAACCAATCCTCAGCCATTGTTAATGCCAATGTCAAGGATTTCTCTAAATCTTTAATGTTTTCTCCAGAAATTGTCAGAGTGGTATCATCAGCAGATAATACAGCTTTAGTTTCACCTACATTATATGGTAAATTATTTACATAGATCAAAAACAGTAAAGGTACCAATATTGAGCCCTGGGGAACCCCTCGCCGATTAATTTGCCAAGACGAATTATAGGACTTACGAGAGTCTGTATATAATACTCTTTGCCTTCTGTTAACTAAGTAACTCTGAAACCAATCGTTTGCTACTCCACGTAAGCCATAATAACTTAATTTACTTAAAAGAATTACATGGTCAACACAGTCAAAAGCCTTAGACAGGTCACACATCACAGATGCAACATGACCTCTTTTGTCAATTGAACGTATTATAGACTCAACTAGTTCATAAATAGCAGATTCTGTAGAAAGTCCTTTTCTAAAACCAAACTGAGTGTTCTAACGATCTTCTGCTTTAAATATTTGATATTGTGTTGGTGCGATCATCGGAGAACGTTGTTGTGTGCTGCCACCTGCGATTACTCAGAACTACTAGCCCTAGCCCATAGGCTGTTTACTCATCGTAACTTCGAGTATATTGTACATTGGTGAGAGTTTTAACGCTTTTTATTTGGCCGCTTGAATACTTTTAGTATCATTTGAATAAATTAACACTTAATTTGAATAAGTCCAAAATATAACTTAAAACCATTTTATTATTTTTTAATAGAACTAAAATTTCTGTTATAAAGATTTCGTCACCTTTTTTCAAGTGATTTACTATATACATAGAAAGTTACTCATGATATAGATAAGAGTGTTGAATTTTCTTTGTTGGATTCATTAATACAGAAAGTCGGTAACTACATTGACAGTTACAATTATATTTATTATTATTTGAGGATTTTTCCTTAACTTTTCTATAACTTTTTTAAATGGAAAATTTATAACCTTTGATTACACATTTTTAAATCTGATAGACGGAAAGGAAAACATATTATTTAAAAAAAAATGAACACCTTAAAGATAATTAACAATTTAAAAAAAAAATTAAATTTCCCACAATTTCTTATAAACTTTGGGAAATTTAAAACCATATTACATTTTTTTAGTCAAAGCTAAAGACTTTACTCTATTTTGAATTAAACAAATGGAATATGGTCAATTTTTATATTCATTATTTATAATTTGATATAATTAGATTATATGCACGCCTAAAATGGAATAAAAATGTGTAATGTATAATGTTGTGAGAAAATATATTAAATATAATGTTCTGCAGATTTACTGATAACTGAAAATATACTTAAATTACGTACTTACAATTTTTAGGAGTTAAGAATAATATGTTATTTGAATAATTAATTATGCAATTTCAAAATATGATACAATATTTTTTGACAATATATTGATTTGTATAATTTTTTGACCCTTATTCTCCTCTAACATTGATACTAATAAAAATATAAATCGGTTATAGAAGTTATCACTTCCAACATGTGGTCTTAAGCACACCCAATTGTTTTTAAAGTAAGAAATCATACTTAATTTATAGGCATTGCACTGTTATACTGAACAAAATAATAATAACAGATAGTTGTCAAATTTACTAAAGTTTAGTGGTAAACAATATAATAATATGGTTAGTAATCTAGGGTGAAACAAAATTATTGAACTATACCCAAAATATATTTATCATGTTTATATATTATTTAAGTTTATGTAACATATTTAAAATAAAATGCATTTAGGTTTATAACAATCATACACAAACTTGGCCTAAATGGAAACAACCTTAAAAATTACTTTTAATCATAGATCCTCAAATGGATACTCTTAAAACAGTATCTAAAATAATTGTATAAAAGTTTTCTATTCTTAATGTTGTACAGTCAATGCTATTACATATATTTGGCTTTAATACATAAAAAGAAAAAAGTGCAAATGAAAATAATTATTAATATAAATACCTTTTTGGAGTTTCTGCTCGCAGTCCTTTTTGGTCACAGTTTAAATGATAACGCGTTTCGCCTATTTTTCAGGCATTTTCAAATCAAATTAATTCAAAGTTTTTATAGCATATGTATATATTTAAACTGTGACCAAAAAGGACTGCGAGCAGAAACTCCAAAAAGGTATTTATATTAATATAATTCCAGTCCAGTAAGGCAAACACAAAGAAATAATTATGTTCTATAAATACCTTTATTCGTAACATTAAAGGTTACCAAGGGTAATGATACAAGGATGGACCAGAGTGCACTTGCGTGATTTCCTTATTTAAATGAAATTACATCAGCATATTTTTTATGTCCCATTGTGTGTGTTTGTGTTTGTATGTTAATGTCTGTGGAGTGTTAATATGTAATTTGTTGTTATTTGATGTGCATTAAACAAATGCAAGTCATTTTTAATTTTGAAAATGCCTGAAAAATAGGCGAAGTATGTTCGTCACTGCACTGACAGCGATCGCAATATGACTGCGAGCAGTACGAGGAATAAAGGCATTTATGTAGTATATCCAGTCCAGTAAGCCAAAGAACAAAATAAATCATAATTATATTCAGTTTTATTATAATTTTCTCAACTAATAATATAATTAATTATTTCTAGTCAACTAACCAATGATAATAATGGCAAAATTGTCCGAATCAATTAATTATAAAACTAGTTATCTTACAGTTTCAACAGTTAGGTATCACAAATGTTAACAACTTACCAATAATCGTGGAAGTGCCCTATCAAATGGCAAACGATCGGGTAGTAAAATTGGAGGTAAAGTTTCTTCTGGTGGAAATTCTTCTTCCCAGAAATGAGCACTTGTAGTTGAAGTAGAAGGAGACACAGAGCATGAAGGTTCGCTTTCATCGCCTTCTGTTATGCAGAAAGGAGCCATCTACAGACAATGTAAATTATGCAACTATTTTCTCATATATTTTTTTAGAAAAAATTCTACTTAAAAAATCTAAATATTTTACTTAATTTATTTGATTAGTTGTTCATTATATTTAATTAGGTCCGAAATAAAGTAATGATGAAAAATTCTACCAATTAAGTTTCTATATGAAATGGGGAACGCCTTGTGGGCAATACCATAGCTTCTAGCAACAAGTATAGTGACTTTAAAGTCCCACTGAAACTACTTTACCAATCATGTTGTAGTAATAAATGTTAGTTCTGTAAGCTTCATTATCTTCTGGTGAAGATATTGTTCATCGTAGCTCTTTTTATTAGTAGATATTTACATTTTGTGCTGACGGAAATGGATATGAATTAATTTTTTATAATAGAATTAGGTGACTTTCATTATTTGTACAAGTATTTGAGAAGTAACTACTTTGACAGATTTATGAAAATTATAATACAACATACAGAATTAAACACCAAAACCTTTCACTCTCAACTCATATTATGAAAGAAGCTACTGAAGCTCAT
Organism: Philaenus spumarius; assembly: GCA_018207615.1. Taxonomy (NCBI): domain Eukaryota; kingdom Metazoa; phylum Arthropoda; class Insecta; order Hemiptera; family Aphrophoridae; genus Philaenus; species Philaenus spumarius. The sequence goes on from JAGFPH010008764.1 coordinate 17,276, forward strand.
AATATAAAGTATGGAAATTAAAACTTAAAAAATTAAATATAACATAAACTGGATTGAAAATAATTACTTAAAATAAGGTCCCCACACTAAATAGAGTGATTAATAAAACCTTTAAACAAATCTATACTTTCTTAAAACTGATATATAATATTAGATTATAGGCCCTACAGTTATAAAAGTTAAAAGCGTAAAAATAAAGTCGATTTTTAAAATTATTTTTTTCTTAACCAAAATTTTAGCTGATAAGCCATTGAAATTCTTCCTAGAATAAACTTAATGCCTAAAATAAAAATGAAAGATATTAAAGTTTAAAGAGTTTTTTATTAATATATTTTGATTGTCTTTATGTAAAAAAAAAACACAACCAGCAACAGATCTGTATTTAAAAAATGAAGTATTTCACCAGTTATTATGTGGTTTTATTTTCCGCTTTAGTAAGTTAACATTTAGTATAATATTGAAATCAAAATTGCCTACTTGAATCCAAAACAATTTAAACAAAATGTATAAAACTACTATGACCTGTTTTACTTTAACAGTGCATCAAGTGTGTTTTAATGTTAAAGAAATAGTATTATTAGCTAATTGGTGATTTAATAATTGTTTTCTCTTAGATGTTCCCTACATTAGAATTGGCCTATGTAAAAGTAATGCATGAATACAATACAAGAATTACAATAGACTAAAGACTATTCAGAAAAGTAAAACATGTAACATCGTGAGTACGAAATTGTTGAGAGAGAGAGTATAAACAATATTAGTGTAGGCTTATCTTAAATTTCTTTTAATAAGGAAATACAAAAATGTAAGCATAATAATAACCAAGTATATTCTGTAATTTGCTGAATTACTTTGTTTTTTAAATTAATTATACTAGACATGAGACACTAAAGGAACATTTTTTACCTTTCAAGAACAATGAGACATATAAACAGAATTTGTAGCTGATTTATAACCGGAGACGTTAATCTGTATTTAGGCTGCAAATATTTATAGAGCTTCTACAATAAACAATTTTATAACATGACACTATTTTATGTTCTTAGTCAACAAACACGGTGTAAATAATTAAATGGGCACTAATAATATTAAATCAATATACTTCAAAGAAAGATATTACAGCTATGCCAAGTTAAGTGCACAGTTGCTACGGCAACCATGTAAATACAAAACAGATGGGCTATGAAAATGAAATGTCAGCCTGTTCAAATGAGTGCCATTTCAGTTGCAAGAAGGCTGTGGCTTGTACCTTGTAAGCATATAATACTATACCTATACATAAATGAATTAGCCATAAAGAAATTAATTTGTATTATTTGAAGGAAATAAAGAAACATTTTACACTTATACATTTTGGATCTGTTACCCAAGAGTTCCTGCTCCCAATCAAGACTAATGGTACAAATCCCCCAAAATTTATCTCCACCACTTCTTCAAATCTAATTAATCGTATTACAACATTAACTGGAATCAAAGATAAATTGCGGAAATGCTAATTTTATATTTTAACAGCAGTTTCATGTATAAACAATGAAACTACCCAATGGCCTATTACACTTTACATATGAAAAAACTGTGGGCTAATATAGTAAACATATTTATTTTTAATGATTCTGAATATTATTTAAATATGATTAAAGTAAATGTTTACCTTGACCTTTTTTATAAGAATTACTTTTGTATTCATCAAAAGCAAAATTGAGTGAACGGAAGGTTATACACAAAATTTAACACGTCAGTAAAGATTAATTATCAGATATTAATTAAATGTGTAGAAATTATCATAATGTTTTCATAATAAGTTGCGTAACGGTCACACTAGGCGGTTTAGCAGCCGCTGGTAATAATGCCAGCAAACAGCGTAGTCTGACCCAGAACCAGCAGCTGGATAATGCCAGCGGGCTAGTATTTACTAGCTGAAATCAAAAGTCAAACATGTTTAACTTTTTAACCCTGCCTACCATCCGCTGGCAGTCACGTGACCTCCTCGCTGGTGCAGGCAGCCAATGTGAGTGAACCCCTAGTAGCTCATTCACCAACAGCTGGTGAAATAAGATGTGTGTTGGTTTTAAGTAGTGTTGTATATTGCTTTATATTTTATAATATTTCATTTCGTGAATAAAGTGAATATGGTTAATAAAAACAACTGGTCGGGCAATAACATTTTTAGATTTATTCCAAGATTATCCTTGCCTGTGCCAAAATTACGCTTATCCTGCAGACTACACTAACAGAAATGCCAAAGATGCAGCATATAGTGACTTATTACAAGAACTTCAGCAACGAGGACTAAAAACAGGTTTGTTCTAATTGAATACAAAAAGCTTACGAGTTACATACAGAAATGAACTGCACAAGGTGAAACAATCCAAGAAAAATTGTGCACTAGTGGCTACTTAACTAGTCTTGCATATTCTAATGTGCACCCTTTCTTCTCCACTGCCTGCTGGCGGTATTACCAGCGGCTAGTTAGTAGCGGCTGCTAAACAGCCGCCCTAGTGTGACTGCGGCTTAAGGGTTAATAAAGAATGAAGCAACTGACACATCACACAATGCACAGATTCCAGATAAATAGAAACCATTGCATTAAATGGGGATACATAGAGGAGCCTCGCATGACACATGACATATAGAACAAACCGAGTTTGAAGCAGGGTCTGTCTGCGGCTCTCTGATTGGTCCTTCTAGTTTTTCCTTAAAAAGTTCAAATTAAATACTAAAAAGAAAATATCATTATTTGAAAGAATATTGACCAGGTAGTATGAACTAACTTAACAACATTAAAAACTCAATAAAGCACACATGTACAGGTTCCGCAAATTTTAATTTTAAAACATAAAAGAAGTTTTAATTTTATTTATCAGTTTTGAGGTTAAATATTTGTTTAAAAATATAAGATCCTTATATATAGTTAATTCAGCTTATTAACCCTTAAACTGTCGCGCGGTGGTTATACATTTTGTTATTTCGCCTAAATTATTGGCTCTAAGGAACTGCTCCCCAACCATATCCTTCCTCACACCCTTCAGATTATAATGCTAGACTTTCGTTTAGTTTGTATTATTCTTTTCGATCTAGCGTTTGTTTATGACCTACGGTGTTTTTGACGCCACGTGACCACTTGTGTTGTAATTACGTTCGATGTAAATATTATTTATAATCATTATTTTCCTTGTTAATTTTTTTTAAATCCTGTTGTTGTTACTCGGTAACAATTGTATACATTATTTTCAATTTGTGTTTTATAATTTTATTTACAAACCATCTTGATTATTCTGAAACAGTTGTAAATATAAATTATTTGGGTTACTTCATTTTCATTGAACTATATTTATGGATTTGCAGGAACTTTTGTACATATTATGTATAACTACAGTTTAATATTTTTGTTTATGATTTCGGAGAAAAATTTGTAATTCTTTATTTGGTGTACTGTATTACAATTTCATATTGTTCTGGATTTGTGGGAAGAAGAAAGGCTCTTAAGATATCTTGGAAGTGTTGTGTGCAAGTAATACAATGCATTTTAAGTAATACAAACTATTATTAAATGAAATATTTGTTTAGCATTCATAAACCACTTATAATTCTGTATCGTACTAAGTGCGGTCATTTTGACGCCGTGCGACTACTTGTGTAACAATGTACTGCACGCCTAGTGCAGGGTTAAACAGTGCATTTTTTTACAAGTTATTGTATTTATTTTTTTGGGGGATTAAATTTTTGGATTTTCCTTATTTTTCTCGGAATGGGGAGGCAATTTACACAAATAAATAAAATTGAAGTGTCTGCTGTGATTTAAAAATATAAGTTTTTTGCTAAGCTCACATTATGATTATTCACACATTACCAAAACCTAAACACAGATTTATACATTTGTTGTCTGTCTGCATGTTTGTTTGTCCGGGCTAATCTCTGTAATGGCTGAACCGATTTTGACGAAACTTTCATTTACATTTAGAGGATTTTTCTACATACAGAATATTTTAGGCTACTTTTTATTCCAAAAATATTTAAAAATCCTGTTAAAAAATTGAGAAAATGTAAAAGTGATGGACAAAATTTAGGATTTTGTGGATAAATGTTGGGGAAATTGCATGTACATTTTGATCTACGCCTTACATTATGTAAAAGTCACAGCTACCGCCACCACCCAACTTAGATCAAAGTGCATCTGTCCAAATCAACAATCTTTTCCGAAAAAATTCCTATCCAAAAATTGAAAAATTATAAACAAAATTAGGGATTTAGTTGTTTGCATTGGTGGTTGCATATGTCACCACAGGGCTGGCGAATGAAGCTAGAACCCCTAGTTTTACATTATAAGTACATATTCCAAATTTCAACTCAATGTGTCAACTATATTTTAAGTTTTGCTCAAGACGGGAGCAATAATAAGGTTTTTGTTTTTGATGGATAAAAATATACACAAATATTACTTCACACATTTACATTTTTGCTTAATGTCTCACTTTGTGCCCACTAGACTAATGAAGAACAGGGTGTGAAATAACTTACAGATAATTCACAAAACAATTAAATATATAAAGTGTCAATCGCACTAACTTTAACGAAACTACAAGCTTCATGAGATTCATGGGCGCCCACACATATGGGCAGAGGGGGGCCATGCCCCCCCCCCCTAGCTCCCAGGAAAAGGAAAATATGTATATTAATAATAATTATAGTCAGGCATTTTCTTTAAAGTGATTATCACTAAAATATGTTTTAAATGTTATGTGCCGTTTGATTTTACATATACTTATTTTATTTTTTACAAGAGTTCAAACATGAGCTGCAATGCACTGTGTATTGAAAATACTTCCAATAAGGGGGTTGGCATGCGAAATAGGCAATGCTCTGTGTATTGAAAATACTTCCATTACGAGGGTTGGCGTGCGAAGCACGCAATGCATTGTGTATTGAAAATTGTCAAGCTCACATGTGCGTCCTTAGCAGTGAACGTGTTAAGCCTCATACCCCGGTCTAGCCCCCCCCCCTAGAAAATATCATATGGGCGCCCATGATGAGATTCCAATGTAGATTGCAATTCTTCCGTTGTATTGTGTATATTTCTACTACTGCTAGGATGTAGTTAAATGTATCTTGTGGCAGTTCTCAAATACTGGTGAAATTTGTCGCTATCTTTTTACACGTCTTGGAAAAGCTGATGAAATTCCTCAAGCTCATGTTGTTTAAGTTTATTGGATGAACACTAAATCGCCTCCTTCATTTTCGAATGAAATTATATATATTTTGGAAGGTAATGATACTTTGTCATCTCTACTACTAGTATGATTTCTATACTTTTTTATCTCGCATTTTCCGGGAAAGCGAAAGAAAATTTAAAATTTATAATGCTATATTATGGGAAATTCACTCTTTGCTCTCTTGCAATTTTTCACAAAAATGCATATTTTTAGATATTAACGGGTTTTCGGATAAACAAGTGAAAAAGCAAAAACCTGTTAAGGACGTTTCAGGTTTGGAGGTTTTTTAAACCATGTTTCCTTTAAAGTATCAGCCATCTCCGACATTTTCCCGTGGCTATTTAATTAAATTTGTCCACAAAAAAAATCTCGAAAAATGCAAAATTCTCGTAAAAAACGAATATATCAAAGTATTAAAGGAAGTTATTACATTGTAATTCTCAAAGCAACGCTACATTATTATATTACACTGCAATAAATTCTCTTATCTTTACATCTTTGAAAACATTTTTTAGATAACATAATTATGCGTATATTCTCAATTTTGTAAGAAGAATAATATTTATTTTCAAATTCAAAAATTATGCCTACTACACGGATTGTTGATGCACAATTCCATAGTCTAACCAATGAATACTTAACATTTAAGTATTCATTGGTCTAACTGCGGAGGGGAAGAGAAAGGCAGGGAGCGCGTATCAAGCTTTCCTCCGTTGTTGGTTCCCCCACTACTACTGCCTCTCTCTAGCAGTCGGTCGCGAATATACGCGTTTCGCGCTTTGTTCAGAAGCATTTTTATCATACTTTATCAACACTATTAAAAAATCTAAGACATAAGAATTGTAGGTTTTAGTGTCTACTTTCAGAATCCGTTTGGTAAATTTAAATCCGGCCACTCAGGTTAATAGGGCGCATTATGCAAGATAATGACCTAATTTGTTTATACTGTAATTGTGGAAAAACTATTAATGCGACTAATTTCATCTTCCGCCTGTTTGAAGTACACACAATAAGCAACCATTTTCCGAAAGATCTGCACTTAATGTTGTAAATTAACAAAGATATACATTTTTGAAAATAGTTATTTTAAAGTGGTTTTCCTACCTTTTTCGGTGGAAAATGGTCCGATTAGGGTATATAAACAAAATTTTGTAGGTTTTTTAATTCTCTACAAATGTCCCATTTTAAGTATCGTGATTCATTCATAACATTTCATAATATCAACGAAAAACCCCAAAAAGTCCAAATATAAAAACCTAATTTATTGTTATATTTGTTTATAAAAAATACGCAAAAGTTCATTGTCTGATAGGTATTGTATTTTACATAAACATGTGCTATCCTTAACCTTAACCCTACAACTGTTAATGCTAACGTTTTTCCAAAGTGAAGCCATTTTGGTGCGTGGGCAAGTATATTTTCAAAAATTCGCCAAATATAGTAATTTTAAACTGATCCAAAAGTGTTCCGTAGCTTTTTTGTAGAGAAAGGTTCATAGAATTTGTATATGCCAGTAAAAAAATGATTGATGTAAATTTTACAAAGTCTTTAGCTCAAGAAACAAAAATGTTTAGTAACGAAAGGAAAAAGTTCAACTTTAGGCCTACATAAAAAGTAGTAAATACTTTTCGTATTTTTTTTTTGTAAATGTAAAAACGTTTTGTAGTTTAGTTCTGAATAGAACTTTATAAAAATATTTATCAATTTCAAATTTCTTATTTTGAAATCACCAGTTTTTATGTTCCTACTACAAGACTCCCAACAAAACTAGGCCTAGTTTGAATAGTAATTTAGGAATATCCTTTGCCCAATTATTCAGTTCTTCATCGTAGTTGTCTTTTAGGTAACGGCAAATTAACTAATCCGTGAACCATAGAATTAACAGCGGCTCTTTCATGGGCTGGTGAACACATAATGTACTTTTAAGTCACGCCCCTCTTAGTTTGGTAAATACGAAGCACGAAACACAGTTGGGTTAGTTAGATATAGTTTGATTATTGTAGCTTGTATCACTGAAGATGGATACTTTGTCGTTGAAACTGTTACGTTCAGTTATTTCACGCGCCTCAATTTACTTATTTAGGCAACCTTTCCTACTTGCTTCCCTATTTCACCTGCCGCTCGGTAGATTACGCCAGCTGACAGTTCTGCATTCATTTTCTTTTGACAAAGAAACCTAACGTATGCCGTCCGGCCATATTGCTTTGCGTTACTACGATGTTAAGACGTATTTTTAGCTGCTTCTAATGTGAAAGTTGTTTGTGGTGGAAAGTGCCTTTTGTGCAATGTAATGTAATGTAATGTTTTCAGAGTAACTTTATTTATGCAGCGTATACTATAAAGTAAAAGTAAATGTAGTTTTTACTCTGAAAACGTGTTGTCATGTTTTGTAACGTCTTTCAAGATACACTCCGTATTAACCCAGGTAACGATCTGCTTTCATTATTATTAAGTTTAAGATTTTCAAACTGTCGATATTCATCCATATATATATTAATTGTGCCTATATATAATGCTACCTTTCCTTTATTTAAAATTCTGTTAATCAAATTTAAAACTAGACTCAATCATATCTAACCTAAGTTTTTATACAATCAGACTGTAAATGTTTTTTGCTTCTAACTTTTGCACTTTAAAATGTTCATAATTGAAGAACTCTGTAAAACCATATGTTTAATGGACAGTTGTGTCGTTAACTTATTTTAAAATCAGTTTGGAAATAACTATAAACTTTAAAGCATTCTGCTATTACTATCAAGCATGTTCCAACTGTAATGTTTTTGACAAACTGTAACAAGCATTATGCAGCACCATTTTAAACATGTTTTTTCTGCATAATGTCAGATCAGTAATTTTGACTGTGTTTGGTCTGTTCTACAGTTTAACTGGGTTCTACTTCTGGCTAAACTTTTCAGCCATCAGGTTAAACCTTTTCAACCATCTGGCTAATCTTTTCACCATCTACCTAAAGTATTCGACAGTCAACTTATATAAAAAAAAAGAATAGAAAACATGCTTATGGATAATCATTTTTAATTTTGAATTGTTGTAAATTACAAACTTTATTACCAGTCTACATAAACATTTTATTCACCAGCTACTAAACTACAAACTTTTTTTTATTTAATATGTGCAAACCTACATAAACATTTTAGAGGTTGTTTCTACAGAGTGTTTCTTGTGATTGTAATGTATATTTATTAAATTTTTGTCTAGGTTAAGTTATTTAAATATAAGGGTGGTGCGCAGCTAGCTACTTTTCGGCACTTACAATCCCTCAGGGATTCTTCAAAATTTATTCTATTTAAAGGTGACGTCACAAACTAATTTATTTTCAGTTTAGTCTACTATTTTTTTATTTGTTTATTTTTCCAAAATTTTCTTTTAAAATAAACATGTTGGTTGATCAACCGTATACCTAAGCAGGTATACCAAAAATAGGTATAATAACTCTTTCCTTTGTTAAGCGTATACGTTATATTATAAGCTATATAGTAAAACTTTACTGTATATGAATAATTGTTTTTTTGTCTAAATGTCATCTTGTAATCTTTTGTTAATATAACTTATAAATTTAATTCAGAAAAAGGGGAGGGTTTTAGTTGTTCTTTTCAGGGTGGGTTAATTAATTATTTGTTTAATTTTATCTAAGGGCGTATAAATTAATCTTTTTTTGAATACATAAGGGCATATCAATTTTTTTGTTAATGACAAACTATTTGTTTTTTGAATAAACCATTTAACTGAATTCTGTGTACATAATTTGTATTAAATAAGTTACCTTTTGTAAATGGATGAATAAGACTTATTCCAGCAGATTTTTAGCAGATCAAGGTAAGGTTATCTCTGTTTAATTTTTTGGGTAGGTTAATTCATAATACTGTGTCGTCTATTCAAGGTCCAGTTCAGCTTCCGATTTGTTAATAGTTAAAGACGGCACAAAACGTATTTGAGTTATTAGGCGTAAACAAATCAGTTGTGAGATCCAGTGTTCAAGCGTCATTCTAAGTAAAGTAAACAATAATGTTTATTGTTATTTCAGGCAAAGAATGTGTATTTCAGTTATTAATGTTGTTTAATTGTAATTACAGATTTACTATACCCTTTTCAGACCTCATTTGATACCGACACAAACGTATACAAACACATTAAAAGAGCTATCGTATTTTCTAGTTAGACTCTGTGAAAGCAAAGAATTGAAACATGAAACCCACGACATGCTGAACTGTGTTTGTTTATTACTGTATGACGTATTTTGTATTGCATGACAGTCCTTCCCTCACGGAATCCTTTGTGCATACGGTGACACTGAGCAAATATGTAAACCCTTTGTTACTTTAACCTAATCCAATTAATCGTTTGTCCTTGACCATCTGCTATGGATTTACTATAAATATTATGTTTTTATTGCTGGTGAATATGTTTGTTGCCTAAGCGATTCAGGAAATTCCAATAAAGCGAACATGTGTAGCATAGTTATCATAATGGGCGCCAATATGGTATTTTCTAGGGGGGGGGGGGGGGGGGGGCCGGGGGGGGGGGGTTTAACTCGTTTACTGTTTAGGACGCACATGTGAGCTTGACACTGAACACTATGACAAGCGGCCGACGCACAGTGCATTGCACGCCAACCCCCGTATTGGGAGTATTTTCAATACACAATGCATTGCGTGCTTCGCACGCCAACCCCCGTATTGGGAGTATTTTCAATACACATTGCATTGCGTGCTTCGCACGCCAACCCCCGTATTGGGAGTATTTTCAATACACAATGCATTGCGTGCTTCGCACGCCAACCCCCGTATTGGGAGTATTTTCAATACACAATGCATTGCGTGCTTCGCACGCCAACCCCCGCATTGGGAGTATTTTCAATACACAATGCATTGCGTGCTTCGCACGCCAACCCCCGCATTGGGAGTATTTTCAATACACAATGCATTGCG